>QKQZ01020481.1:0-19613 GCA_003595255.1 Solenopsis fugax
TACATTCTATATACAGGATATTATTTTCACATAATGGAGAAAAAATACATATACATAGAATATTCGATGTTATGTGGGTAGTTTTCATATTAAACGCGAAAAACTAAAAAAAGGCCCGTTTTTTGCATTAAAACATTGTTTAAACAATTGTGACAACTGTTAATCCGTTAATAAGATAAGTTTCATCATCTACGCGCCACACTTAACAATATCCCTTGTTGGTTTTCTGTCATCAATTTTGTCATGTAAAATTGCTCTATTGACTGGTCTANTCTATTGACTGGTCTATATACATTATCAATCTCACTTTGTTTCGATAAAATTTTTTTTTCAATTTTTGAAATTTTCCCCTACCATTTACCTATTTAAAAAACAATTTTTAAATCACTTGTATCTTATTCAACGATACTCGTTTCTAAAGAAGAAAAACTTCATTTTTCAAAGGAACATTTCACCCTCTAAAAGTTAGGACACGTATAAAAAAAAATGTCTTATTTTGATCCAGACTACAACATATTAAAAGCTCATCAAAATCGAAAAGGGACGTCTCCGCGAGTTTCCTCGTGAGATAAGGAAAAATTATATTTATCCTTGCGTTGGAATTATCGCATTATTATTCTCTGACTACACTGGCGATTTTCAATGACTCGGAAACCGCGTCACTAGACGCGGATACAGATATAGCCCTCGTCCAACACCTGCCAGCCAAAGGTCACGATAATATTCGCGAGAAAAGGCTCAGCTATCGCATCCGGCATTCGCAATTATTCACACCCAACTGTGGAAGTTGTCACGTGAAATTAGATCACGACGCGTGAACTTTCTAGGACAAAAGAGCTTCTAATGGCGAGCGTACGCATTCGAACCGAAACCTAGTAGACGTGAATGCATGTGCTGAAGGGTATAATTCCATGTCATCTGTATTCAAAACAGATCCTATAGAGTTCAAGAAGAGGGAAGCTCTCCGGACAATAGGTGTAATGTGCAAGAAAAATTAAATATCAATACGTTAAAATATGGAAATTTTACTGCGCGATTTTCACGCCAGTATTTCTTAACTTAAAATTTATGTTGTCTGCATTGTTATACGTGTTTTTTTTTTAAATTATATAAATGAGAACATGAAACGCTGGTTGAAGAGTCAATTGAAATCCAAGAACTTTTATAGTGTTTTCGATATTTTTGAAGCGAGATTTCCCACTTGTTTTAAGAACATATTAGTTTTAACGTTAGGTATGAGATAACGATGAATGACTTTCATTAGAAACTGATTAATGACGCAATGAGAAGAAATCTGAGTATAACAGAATCATCTTTTATACCTTGTCCTGAATAAATCCGTGTCCTAGTTTAAGAGTTAATTAAAATGGTACTCTTTGGCCGCAAGTAATGGATTTGTGATTAATCTCGCTTTTCTTTTCTGACAGATCATTCATTAGATTACATAAATCTATCTTTATTATCGCACCAAATCGCGCGCTGCTTTCACTTTGCGGCCATTCGAGTAAAGAATCATTAAAGTCACCAGAACCATTAAAGTTACCCGCGTTCGATCTCTCCCACATTTTATCTCTGATCGTATTTACTCAATCGCCGCAAGCTGCAACTTCTTTTTTTTTTCAAAATCCGTTCCATTAGCCGCGGGGATCGTCTATTAAGAACGTCAATACTCCGCGATAAAGAGTTTTTCTATGCCGGCGAAGACGGTCTAGGGGGCGAAACAGGTGAAAGAGGAATCTGTTCCTCCGCGGAAGGATCTTATCGATTTAATTAACGCATCCGCGGCGACGCAACGAACCGTCGCATCGCGTCGGTTAGCCGGGAGGGCAGTTTTTATCCCATCTTCACCATTACGGCGTCGCCGTTGATGCCGGCGCGCCTCGTACGAACCAGGCCAGGCATTATGGGCATCATATTTTCCGTGGCGGTCCATTGTGCAGCCGCGTACGACGTGCAACGGAATATGCATATGAATGACCATGCAGATTCGCCGTTTGTTTTATTATCTTGAAGCGCTCGTAAGTGTATCTGCATTATGCAACGACTAATAGGGGTAATGGGCAACGTGATTACCGCTAGCACCGTGCATTACTTTCGGCTCATACTTCCTGCGCAATTCTGTTACGAGACGGAATGAATGTGCCGCGCGCGTTAACATTATGCAACCCGATATGTCAGCCGCGAGCAATCGCCGCACCGCGCCGCTTAAAATTTTCTTTCGCCCGCCTTGTAAGTATTTATCGTCGCCGTACGCTGCCGCGGGAGTCCGGCAGTGTTTCGGGATTACCAGGCGAGACCTCGATTGTCAGTAAATATACGCAGATGAGATTCAGAATTGTTTTGCATAAACTAGTTTAATTAAAGTGCTTTAAACCGTTCCGTGGAAATTCGAAATCGTATCTTTACATTTGCGATTCCTTGCGATCCTCCCCCCCTCTCTCTCCCTTCGGGAAGAATGCTTGATACCTGGAACGTCTTGTACAAGACGGCGATCGCTAATCTTGCGATTTTAATAACTTAACGGATTAACGTCTCGTAATCGTGGGTATATCCTTATTAACGGACGTCTCGAGAGAAACGTCCGCTTTTTGTCCTCTTAATCGATAAAATAACGTTCACTTACATGCTTTGCTGCGCAGATCCCAGATTTTTAAAGTCCGATCATAACTTCCCGTAACTACTTTCGACGGCTCGCCAAGAAACTTTGCCGCCATCACCTTTGCGCAGTGGCCCGTGAGTGTATGCTGAAACAAAAATATGAAGATTCATTTATGTGAATCGCCATCTCGAATACGGTGTAGGTAAAATATGGGTACACGTACGAACAAATAGGTCGATAAACTCAAAAATCGTTTTCTGAATGAATAATTTTGCAAATGTCGTTCAACTTGAACAAAACATTATTTTAACGTTCTTCTCCTTTGTTTCCTAATCGATTTCATAAATTAATTTCAACGTTTAAACAACATGTAATAATAATATAATAATTTAATACCCAATTTTACTTAAAAGAGTTAAGTTTATCTGATTCGTCAGAAGAGTATAATATTCATTTACCTCGTGATATTTCATTCCTATTTTATTTGTTTTAATAGATATATTAAATTTTATTTAGACACGCTCGCGACAAATAAACAGCAAAGTCCATATTATTCTTTCCGCGATACTAATTCCAAGTAAAACATGAGTTGTAAAGGGCAATTAAAATATACTATTCGCGTCACGAATTCGCCCTGTTATAAACTATTTTGTTTAAATACAATTTGAAAGCCGGAGTCATTGGCGCTTTGCAACTGGAGTCCTGAACTTTAAACAGGGACTTGTTAGATCGAGCACCGGCTTTCATAAGTTGATTTTCTCTCTTCTACTTTCGAGTTTAGCTCTGCTCCGAGCATCGACGTGTTCGAAATGAGAAATGAATGTAGCTGCAAGGGGCGGAAGCAGACCGACGGTATAAAGCGTGCGTTTCCAACGGAATAGTACGTCATCCTTTAACGGTAACAAGAAAAGAGTTCGATTTCATTATTACCTTCATATTGAGTTGAACAAGAAAGCTCGAAAGCTGGTGCCGTAGTTCCCTTTACATTCCCGATATTCACTCATGAACACTCATGAAATAGCGATATAGATGTTCACTCATTGAACACTCATGAAAGAGCGAGATGGATTTATCAAAAATTACATCAGCAGTGGCTCAAGCGCGGTCATAACGACCGTCACGACGTGAACGTAATGCAGGTATTATGACTGAAAATATTGCCAAATATCCCGGGGGATATTTGTTGCCGTTGACGTGACGTGTCAACGACAATTGTCCCGTCTCTCTTTACTTGAAGCGTTTTTGCGCGAACGAGCATTAAACCCGTACACGTTGACGTCCATGGTGGCCCATTTTACGGGCAATATATTTTTTTTCAATCGCGAGCTACGCCCGATATTCTAGGGTTCTCTTATCAAAGTTTTTGAAAACGATATACGTTCGATGGTTCTCTATTTTTTTTTTTACAGCGCAAACGAACGTTTTCCGAAAATGCGAGTCTTTCATTTCGAAATAGAATTTTTACCTCCTTCTCTCAGTGATTTATGCAAAACACTGCTCTCCCCCCTCTCCCTCTCTTTCTCAAGCGCATAAATCACCGTGGCAGAGATTAGCTATACATTATTATAATCATGAACAGGAAGTATCAGAATATTCGTAACAACCTAAAGTTAATTACGTTTAGGCGTTTCCTAACGATCGCTTGTCGATAAGGAATTTGCCAGCGGAGAGTGCTACTATCGGCCGGCACTTTACGAGTGAATAAATTTTTCAGTGACAGCATGTATCCTGCGTTATATATTTATCGTATCCCGCATTAATGGCGCAAACTGCTAATGAAATTTCAAGGATGATATACGGAGTTCTCATGCCCTAAGACCACGGCTTAATGGGTGAGGTGGGGTAATTCAAAAATGGGCGACGAGCGCTCGCGCTGATGTCAGAGTCCGAGTTTTACGAGTTAATAAATTACTTAGCTTGGAACGATGCATTCTTTGTTTCCACGTTGACGCGACGTATTTGCGACGTGCGTGTCTACGACGGCAATAAAATTATCAAATGATATATGTAGCACTTACACGGTTACGTAAACACCGTTTGAATGTAAAGAGTAACGCCGATCCGGTATCGACGAGCCGCTTTACAAATCAATCAAGCCGCGCGACGGACCCGCCACGGGTGTGATTTAATGACTGCCAGCACCTTCCGCGTGCACGCTTGCACATCGTCGTTAAATGAAATTCTGAAGTTATCTCATATACGCTCCGCTCGTTCCTTTTTCTTCCGTCGCGTCGTCTTTTAATGGTGAAGAATTCAAGCGTGACGTCGACAAGGGGAGGTGCGGGAAAGCAACTCAAGGGCTCTTCCGTGTAAGAGAGAAGAGACGTTAAAAAGAAGACTTTGCCAATTTTAAGGTGCGCGGCGCCAGGAGCTAGCACGCTCTTGAAAAATGTCCTAATGTAAATTAATGGCCCGGAAGTTTAGCTGGAAGGGCTATAACGTGAAAGAAACACAGGTAGAAGTGCGGCCCTCCCGCCCGGCCTTATACGAGCTGCAAGAGAACTTTACCCTCTTCCGCAAAGATGTCGGAGGAAGAGGCCGAAGAAAGTGCACCATAATCTAGAGATGTCGAGAACTTTGCCGAAAGTCCGACGGCGAGTCTACGTTTCTCCTGAACGTTAAACGGCTGAATGGACTTTACTTTCAATCGCCTTGTCCTGTTAAGGATGATACAACAAGGTTGTGAAAGAATGTGCTTTTGAAAATTTTCGTGAAACGCTCATTGATATTATGTGACGGAAAGTGGATATGGCACATCAGTCTCTACTAACGATTAAAACGTTTATGAACTTTAAAAACACAAAAATTATACTTTATAAAAATTACTTTCAATGTTACAAAAGTTCTCAGAATTTTTTTCTTAATTCGAAGAAACTTTTGAATTTAAGCAAATGTTGTTTCCTAAAGTTTAACATTCTGCAGTATATTTTGAAGTTCGTTTATCTTAATACACAAATTTCTTCCAAAATTTTTACGATACAAACACGTACACATACATACGAAGTATTTTACGAGTGAACTTTCGAAGAAGTAACTCAATTTATTGCACACTTCTATGCTAGTAACGTTTTACAACTGTGCTCTTTCTTGCTTTTCTACACTAACAAGGGAACGGTCTGAACTGTCCTTCATCGATTTTGATGAGGTTTGGATGTGTTGTAGAACATTAAAAAATATTAAACTTATTTCTTTTATCTGCTTATCTCGAGGCTTAAGGATTGAAACACCTCCTCGAAAATAATGGATTTTTTTAATTTGATTTTTTCAAAAAAGTATGCAGAATATACAGAATATAAAAAACTATAAAACTTTTATATGAAACATTTTTTCATATACCTCATAGTTTCAAAGATATTCGCTAAAAACGAAAAAAATCCATTATTTAATGGATAAAAAAATATGAGTAATAGTTTCTGCAATATATTCAAAGCTTATCAAAATCGGTGAGGGACAATTCCGACCATTCCCTTGTAGGTAAAACTTTTTTCTGTGCTTTTCTAAACTCTAATACTATTATATCGCAAAGAAATTTTAATTTTAATTTAATGAAACAGGAATTGATATTGTTTCTTTTCATTTTGTAATTCTTATAAGAAAAATAATTTAATGTAAAAAAATTATTAAAAATAGAACGTAATTCAGTAAAAGAACATTTTTACATAATGATGAGAAAAGAAAGTAATAGTTTATATTAAAACTTTAACCAAGGTATGCTTTAATACTTGATATTTTTCAAAATTAAAATTACAGTAACGCAAAACGTAAACGTGTTTCAAGTTTTTTATAACTATACCGCAATCTCTTATTGTAATAAACAAAAGTCTTCTATGGCTATTCTAAAAGCCATATGTAAAGCAATGGAAGCTATTGCAACATTTAATAATTTCACGTAACAATGTGTTAATTCTGTTCTACGCAAACACGGAGGTAATTCGAGATTACGGGCAAAATGCGGAACGCGGCTCTAGCTGGCAAGTTTATTAATGCGAATATATCCGAAAAGCCGTCGTAATCCAGCGATATCGCATATGGATTATTATATTTCTTCGATGGCGCGTTCGAGAGATCGTAATGAATTTCAAAGGTCGAACTTATCCAATTCGCGATAATACGCGATACTGTCACATATGACGCCTGGCGCGCAATAAATATATATGTATATCCGTCGTATATAATAATATTATCAAGCGACATAACATCCGAAGTACCCACATCAAAGAAGGAACGATAGAGTGCTTTAGCGTCAAACGTGGCCGGGGAAGCTCTAACAATCCGCGGTTTACGGTGGCGTCTTCGAGAGTTCTTTGCCGCCGTGCATAAACTCGAAAGACGCCAAACGACGTCAATCCGCTCAGATGTTAAATGTTGAACGCCCACAAAGCAGATTCTGAAAGCGTGATTGTAAAAAATATCCTGATTTTTAGGAAAGACTGTAGTCAATAATTTCTAAAATTCATATACTGAATTTAAATGCAATTCCTTACACGAATATTTCCAAACGACGAAAGAGGAACGACTTTTCGTGAAAATTGGAAGTAGATGTTGAAAAATTAAAGAATGGAGAAAAAAATATGTTTTCTAAACGGATTTTTATTCAGAGATGATCGACTTTAAAATCGCCAAAGAATATAGTCAGAGAGAATTGCAATACATATGATGTATAAAAATTTTCATGATCGTTCTCAAAAGACAATTATATGAGAGAACGAACTGGCACCTAGAAATACGCGAATTATATGTCAGGGGAAATCCCTTCATTCTACATCCGTGCAGAATCATCCTGGGAAGGTACACACTAGGGTTTGAGGAATACGCAGCTGATATCGTCTTTTTACGATGCGCCGGCCAAGTCGCCGGTGAAGTACGCGTATGGTGTACGTACACCCTGTGTGCTCCTGCGCAATAAAAGCATAAACTTCTTCATAGTCCTAGTGCTCCATCGAGGGTAGAACAGTAATGCGGCCAGCCGGAGAAAAAGAGCAGCAGACAGACGGGAGGGAGTGAGATCCCTCAAGTTATACGGGCCTTCAATTAAAGTCGGTAAAAAGAGCGGCGCGGAAGCTTCCTGGAAAGCAACTAGCGACCGATGTTTTATAGCCGTTGCACTCGCACTGTTTTTGAAGCGTACGTATGTGCGGACGATTCGCCACCGAAAACATTTTCAAGGATGGTCGAACGAAAAGATATATATATATGGCGTCGTACTTATTAGCTATCGCCATCGGTGGTGGTTTCGCCCACCCCACCCCCNCCCTCCCCCACCCTTGAATATGATGTACTTGCTAATCTCACGCTTGATCTCTATTGCCGCTCGTTAATTTCAGTAACATAGTTATTACCGAGAGGCGCTGTGCCTGCTCCTATAAAAACTTCCAAGAGTCTAAATGAAGACGAAGTATACATATTCTCGTATAATCATGATGAATATCTCTTCCAAGAAATTCATGTAAAAAGCATGCGTTGGCTGGAAAAATTATTGCGTAACATCAGGTTCTGGAAATGCATTTAAGTAAAAGCACTCTCCCTACTCTCTACGTGAAAATGATTTACATTATATAAACGGTAAAGCGCGAATTCCTTTTCATATATATTATAATAAATGTATATAAATTGCTTTCAAATAACCCTCGCGACAGTATTTAATCAGTATAATAAACTTCCTAGATATCGGAAGTTACGTACTTCTCGCCCACATACCTCATGAATATCATTTTCAAAAAATAAGTACTATAGCATCATGTATTTCTCTCATAAATCAACACCAGCTGACTCGTCGTCGCCTGCGGCACCCCATGATCCAGTCAGACGCTTTATCTCTTAGCATCTCCTAGCGTAGCTTTTCTGCGATAGAAACGATTGACTAGATGAACATACATCTAGTCAAGAAGTTCCAGTCAGAAATAAAACTTTCGAGGACTATTTTAACTACATTCTATAATACATTCTATGCTATACAAATTTAAATAAAATATTTTTTAAGTAGACAATGTCATTTTGGTGAACAAAAGTATTTTTAAAAATTTCAATATTTTTTATTTTTATATCATCTTAATCATTTCTTTAATCACAATAGTTTAGAATATTTTTAACTCGATGCTTTTTCCTACATTTTTTATAAAATTTCGAAATCTGCAATTTTTAATTTAATAAGAAAAATTGACAAATATGAGCCATGATATTTGAATAAAAAAAAAAAAAAACTAACTAAAGAGAAAAAAGCTTCGAGTGCCTCCGTTCTCTGCGACGCGATCGTTCCAGCTCTCGCACTTGCAAAATTCATGCATGCGTTTCGATGCACTCTGCAGCAGCAACGGTTCAAAAAGGGAAAGCGTCAATCGCGCGAATAAAGCCCCGGGGTGCAAGGTAATTCACTCGCGAAAGGGTTAATCATATTTAATGGTCTTGGTAAATATTAAGAACATTAATTACAAATTAATTGACATATTTTATTTGTAAACTGCAAACGTACAAACAATGTTTGTCATAATTAATAATAGGCAGAATTACAATTATATGTTATTATCGCGTATTTTCTGCTATTCTCTTGCGTAATAGCAATTAAAACTCCACATTGTAAATGCTAACATATAATTTCGTGACAATTTTGTATATCTACGACAAATAATGTTGTGAAGTCACCGATAATAACACGCATTATTTAAATTATTGACTAATAACGAGGCCGACCATTTCTCGTACATTGGTTCTGCAGTTATATTGATTAACAGATCAATGAGTTATTACGATTTAGTGACAAATTAATTTCCTTAACGTGTAACAAAAGCTTGAATAAAATAATAATATTAACGCAAGTACAATCCACAATTTTAATGAAAAAAGAAGAACGATTTATAATTTTCCACACAGCAAATAGAAGAAGCACCGATTGTCATACAAGTATATTGCATTCAATTGGTCAATTTCAAAAAAAGACAATTTCTTTGCATACGTACATTTTTTTATACACACATTACTTAATATTGATACGCGTGCTTAATATTGATCCCTGAACACAGATAATTTTCTATTTGCATCTTTTATGGATATTGTTTGCTAATGCCGCACTCTCTCACGGAGTGCTGTCCAAGTTCAAGTTCCGTAATCTTGCGAAAGAGATTTATGTAACAATATTATATCCCTATCTCCTATTTAAACTAAACGCAAACACGTATTGTACAAGCCGTATTGCGTAGTTATTGTAATAGTCAAGGCGTGTGCACTTGGCGGCTACCATGTCCCCGAAGAGGGACACGTTCAACTCACATATGAAAACACACAATGTCGCGATAGAGTTAAGCAAATCAGGACGTCGTCCCCTTCCCGGCAAACATTTACCGATACCTTCGCGGAAAGCGTCTCGCATCGCGGGACATGAGAAACTTATATGCCTTGCTCTAAGCAACTGTTTATACATAGAATGCTTGCACGCGAGTCGAGCACGTCAGGTATACGGCGCGTTCTCATCGTTCCTCACTGCCACTTCGTTAGTACTGACTCGCGCTGGCACGTGTGTTTCTGCGAAGCGAAATATGCTCTTGTCTTATCGTCACACCGTAATTACGTCCATCCGTGACGACCGTGATTCTGTTTTGATTTGCCGCGAACGACCTTGCGCGACCGTCACCGTCGTCTCGACACGGCGAAAAGACAAGTCGACCGTAAAAAGCGTGCCGTGCCTCCCCGATTAGCGATATTCTAAACCGGCTACTGGCATTTAATGTACGGCGTAAACATCGTGTGACTGGCGTATCGGGCATGTTCGCGTTGAACGCGCGCTAAGCTCCGATGCGACAAATTACACGGATGACGGAATAAATGATCTCCATCGTGTGAATAGATGACTATTATAACCGTTACATGCAATCGACCGCGATATTAATTTATCGGAATAGAGGATTTAGTTTAGAGAATATTTGCTTGATAATAAAATAAAGCGGTATATGCCTAAATACGATTTAAGTGTCGATTTATGACAATTTAAAGAATAGCAATTTTTTTATGATATAAAATATATTATATTTCTTTATAAATGTTGTTTCTCTATCATAATTTAAAAAAAATTTTTTGCAAAAATTGGTCACATTTGCAAAATTAAATATTTTACAGATTTATTTATATTAGTAAAATTACAGAAAATTTATCTTGCGTATTTTCACTTTTATTGTAGTTATTTTTTTGCAACATAATATCACTATCTCAATCATTACTGATATATAAAAAAAGCGGAATATTACTTTTAATAAACTCTCTAATAGCATCTCAAAAAGTACTTCTTTAATAATTTTTTGAAATTATGATACTTTTGTAGATTGTATTTGGCACACTAACATACATTAAAAATGTATAACAACGTACATTTAATTATGCGATTTTAATTTTTCCAAATTTATAATCGACTTATTGAATATATAATTGTAATCACTGCTGCTTACATTGACATTAACAACCTTCTTACATGTTTAATCGTTAAATTTACGTATTAATAAACATCGCTTTATGCCTTTATTATGCAATTCTTAAATTCTTAATTAGAACATGGTTGGAACCGTCACCTTAACATATAACTGTTATGCGTTGTTTTAAATTATGCCCGATATTTTTATTTAATACCAATAAAAAAAATGAGGTTACGAAGAACTTCACGAAAGTAAAAGTAAAATATGTTACATATAATTATAGCAAACGATAAACTTTTAAGATAACTAGTATTTTTGCATATATGAATTATCCGACATGCATGCATTTGTGCATTTAGGTATCACGAGAAAATACGATGCAGTGCTCATCATGATTTAATGCGAACTGGGCACGCCAAGTTTTTGTACCACAACTTGGTGTTACTACTTGCGCGAATTCTGCAGTTGCAGTTGAACTGGTGACACTCAGCCATATATTTGACTAGCTGCATAAATTTTGCATCTGTTCCCGGGCGACATTATTCATCTTATTTTTTTTTCGAGGGGGGGAGAAGAAAAAGGACACAGTAGTCTTCGTTGTGTCACAGTTGCTTACGTTAGGGTCGACACACGTGTAGGTGCTACAGAAAAGAGAGAGATACATTTATATTGACGTTCAAATAGAAATATTACTACAAAGTTTTATTGCCGTTATCCAACGTCAGATTCTGAAGCTGAAATTAGACCCTTTTAACACTCATCTTAACGGCTGTATATCACGGCAATGGCGATTCTTTTCGCGATATAATTGCAGACGGCGGCGGAGAACAATTTTTCGACGCGAAATATCAGCACGAAACGTCGAAGGGTCAAAGCCGAACTCCAATTAACCCTGGCCGCGCCGCGTTGTGCTGGCGCTATTCGATTTCTATGGATATAAATGCCGTTAGTCGCCGTTAAACGCTGGTTCTGAATATGTATTTATATCCCCCGGCTACGAGGAAACGGAAGGTAATGTACTCGGGAGAGATCGTAACCGCGTAGACTGGAATTTTAGACTTCCGGATCGACTTTTATCGAGGAAGTCCGTCGGTGCTTGCGAACAGTACTTTGACCTTGAGACCGCTAAGCAGCGTGAAACAGTATCAGCGCGCATTCCCGACTCGCGCGCGCGCGGAAGGATTCGGATGCGTAAGTTGTGTCGCGATAGATCGATCACAATCTTACCGCGCAATGTGGACTGCAGTTATATGCAGTACGTATTCAATATTAATGGACCTATATAGGATTCTAATAGGTGAACGCTCCAAGAAAATGCACATAACGTTACATGATATATGCATTCATAATACAGGCACGCAATACGATGTTTTATCTCATTGTACTTTCTTGCGCGGCGCTGTATACATTACACGTTAATGTAAACCACTTTAGTGCTGTCATACGGTAACGACAGGAGGAATGATGAATTGATAAGCGCGCAGGTTATGCCGCGGCTTTACGGTGATCGCCGGTAAAACTCGTCCCAAATGACTAGCTCACGGTACATAATAACCATTTTATCGTAATAGATGTAAATCGATTATGCTTTTTCCTAACGTCCGCCGGAAAATTGCATGACGGCGCCATTAATCAAATTAGTCACCTTAGATGTATTCAACTACTCAAAAACGCCCACGTCCGTTGCCGTAATTAGCGTTGAACGTGATTACCTTACTCTGGGTTTTATACGTCCAAGATGAAGTTCGCGTTAGCATTATTAGCATAAGATGAAAATCAGACAATCGTATTTATCGCTGAAACGTGTGATGAAAATGGAAATATAAATTGCCATAGCAGAACCTAATTAGCGAGCTTAAGGGTGCGAAAATTCTCAAGTGCTCTATGAGAAATACCATTTCCTGATATTACTCGGTTTCAATTTTCTTATTTCACTACGATATCGTTCAACTAAGCTTATCTTAATTCAACCTTAAGTGCATTTGTTATTTATATTATAAATAATTTGAAAAGTCAAAAAGAAAGATTTATGTTTTAAAGAATGTATCGGACGTATGTCCCTGCCAAGTAATTAAATTATAAAATTAACACTTTAAATAATATTAATTAATAATATTAAAATAATGATATTAAAATTAATTAACACTTTAATTAATATTAACACTTTAAATAAACTATGTATATATGAAAGTTGTGTAAACAAGATTATATTTTTATTTAATAACATATTTCTAAAGTTTATTTATCATTAAAAATTAAATTATTTTTTACAATATTAAGAAAAATCTCAATTTTTTGTTTAAGTACTTTAAGTATTCCTGATGATTTATACAAAGTTTTATTGTGATTAATTGTCTGTTTAGTCATTTTGTAAATAAATAAATAAATTTTGTTTATTTTACAAAACTGATCCCTGCATCGTAATGAAACTTTACATAAATCATCTTGAATATTTAAAGTACTTGAATAAAAAGTTCAGACTTTTTTCATTATTTCATTATTAATTATATTTTCATTAGAGCACACGTCTGCTTCTTATTGAAATAACTTTTTATTCAAATAGAAACTCGCCGCCAAATTTTTTTCTACTACTTTCAAATGCAATATATAATAAAACAATCTGTAATTTTCTTAATGTTTTGAGAAATGCTCTATACATTCTTAAAGTCTAAAATTATCTTGCGAAGTACAGTAAGATCTTATACCGTATCTTTAGGAATCTAAATTATATATACATCGAGACCTTGAAGCCGTCGCGTGCAAGGAAACCGTTCATTAATGTTTATGCAAAATTTTTGCGTGTTGAAACAAAGAAATGTATGTGCGTACAGAACAAGGAAGGTGAAACTCGTACGGCGCCGCCATAACACAAAGGCACTTGAAGACCTTTATCGAGAAATACTTGGGGCGCTACCCAAGTATTCAACCACTCGGTTCTTCACTCGTAGCCTACAGTCAACCTATATTCTCAAGGCTTCATCGTTGAAAAGACGGAAAAGGCCATTTCCTCCCATTCGCTCTTTCGCGCGCCGCCTCTTTCCTCGTGCACCTATGTGCATACACGCGAACGGACACGTGGATCACCCGTTTTGTCAGAGATTCGCAATCCTCGCCGGTACTCGGTGGTTGCACGCGTAACAAAGATTTACAGCAATGCACGTAAACGCTCACACGCGCGCGAAATTTCTCCAAGAGCGAGGAACAACGTTGCGCCGAGTAAACGACGAAAATGAAATACCGCACCGTTGCGTGCGCGATTCGATTAATCGAAATTTACTTGGGTGCTATCTGCAGAAATTGGAGGGCCACGATGTTAATTGAAAGATCATAATTCAATTCGAGCGCGCTACTGTATGATCACTTTCGCGAAACGAGTTTTCGTATTGCATCCCGATGGTAAATGTGGAACATTCGCCAGTGTTTCAGCATTTGACCGGTTTCGAGGATATGGTGAATTCAAGCGAAGAAACGTGGAATGAGTTTTCGTATTTCCGATCAAAGCGAATGGGGAGCATTTGAAAGTTCAAGCATGTTTGTCTTTGGGGAAAGCATGCGCCTTAAGAGTAGCTCACGCGACATTATAGAAAATATTTGTATGCAGATGTGTGATTTGACGGGAATAAAATTCACACGCAATATCGCGTTTTTGCATTAAAGTTGAAATCGTCTTGTACGACGAGGAAGAGAAAAACACTTGAGAGTTAGCACAGATAAATAGAAGCTATTAGTAAAATATCGATTGTTTGATCTTCTCGTCCAAGAAGCGGGTGAAGTGAGTGCTTGAACGTCGGTTTTACCGAGAGAGAGAATGTTTCTTATCGAACCATAGATAAGCAATTTTACGTTTAATTCGATAACAAACGCAAGTGGGATCTTCGTGTTTTTATAGTTCAGAATACATACTTTATATCTTCTAACATATTTATATTGTTATCGCGCAACAAATCGTAGAAGGTTGCCAATGCCACCGTATCACGTTTTTGGATATTTCTTAAACAAAAACTAAAAATAAAATTTTACCCACAGAAATTACAATTTTATACGCAGAAAAAAAATCAAATCAACAATCTCATATATAAGCAAGAATATAAAATTTTCTTGAAAGAATTTGATAATCTTAAACAGACATAACTTGCTTACTAAAGAAACAAACTTTTTCTTCATGTAAACAAGTTATATTTGTTTAAGATTATCAAATTCTTTCAAGAAAATTGTACATGAGATGATTGTTGATTTAACTAATTTTTTCTGTGAATATCATTTGATATAAGATTTTATAATCTTGCTTATAATGAGACGATATGATCATAGATTTCATACTAATTTTTTTCGGTCTAATTTTTATAATATTATTTCGAATTTTGCAATAACGTGTAAAGTGAAATAAGCAAAATGAGCGCCAAAACCGACAAAGTAAATGGTAATGTTTACAATAATTTTCCTTTTATTTTCATGAATAATATTTAACATGAGTCATCTATATAAAATACTTACAATTTAATGTATATGAGGATTTCTAGAAGCCTTTCACTTCAATGTAAAACGTTTTTCACGATTTATACAAATACCTTATGCCGTAATATGCAATATGTAGAGCGCGACAATATATAAAGATTAGGTTATTAATTTAATGGATAAATCTCATAATGCCGTGCCTTTTATTCTATGCCATATGGTTTTTATTACTATTTTATAATCTGTCTTATCCAACAGATGTGCCAGTTTACGCTGCATTCCGATGTTATATTTAAAACTGCATTATAAGAAAAAAGAAGAAAAATTAAAAGAATATAAATAAAAGAGTTTTAGGACACTATAAATATATAAAATAATATAATATATTATCAGTAATAAACTCATTATTGCTCAAATTATGCAATTTGCAAAAGAAAGGTATATAAATTTTATTCTTGCTTTTAAAGATTTCGTTTAACAGATTTTATATAGGAAAAAGTCACGAATGTATAAAGTATATGGATCTATTTACTTTTTTATTTCTATTCTTAAGTTCCTTCTTTATTATCTAAGCAGATCATATTTTCATCACAATTAATCAAGTACAATATTTAGCTTCTGAAAAATGAAGGAAGAATGACTTAACAAGACCTAATGTGTGTCGGTATTGGTTACTTTTCTCTATCGTACAACCAGTACATGGCACAACTAATTACGGGATATAAAAACAAGCGATCATCGAAAAATTAAACATTCCAAACCTGTTCTCGATGTAAATTATTTGTGCCCGATAATAGCGTCCAAATGTTCGCCCTGGGCTAACTTGGAAGATTGGAGGTTTTGAAACCTAAATCAACATTGCATTATTCTCAACGATGGAAGAGAGAGTCCACCGAGATTTATACCGTTGCGTGTACGAAGGGGGGTACAACGTCCTGAATTTACGCAAGATTAAGTTCTATATTACTCTGCTACCGCAATTATGCGCGTATAATGCTACGCGTATATTCAGTGTGTCACGATGAATCGGCTCTCTAATCTCCGTAATGACATAAACATTTATAATTGTAGATACGGGGCTCGTTTCGCAGCCTCGGGACAGTAAAGCCGAGAATGTGATCACGCTTGCACGATCTTGGAGTAAGTACGATCGGAGACCAGCCTTGCGTGCGCTCACAACACCGGTCGTCTCGTGGCTCCGCGAGGGCTAACAATACGATTACGCAAAAAGTGTTTCGGTATGTCTTCCATATTAAAAAAGATATAAAAGATATTTCTGATCTTCTTTCCGACGAGCCACTCATCCGTCTGCTATATAATTCGCCATACCTTTTATAACAGTATTTTACTTTTCTCGGGCTCCCTCGACAATACCGAAATAAATATCGTTGAGCTGAATTACTAGTTTCGGAGATAAAAAGAAATCATATGGCATCAAAGCTGACTTGCCATTTCAAATTCTTAATGAGAGATTTCTTTCGCAATGAAAAAAACAAACGTGGCTTAACATCGCACGAAAAAAAAGTAATCAACTTTTTTTGAACGACGGAAACACGCGTTTTTGAAATTTTCTTATATAGATTCCGTGACTGTTATGAAAATCGAAGCCACAGAGTAGATTCGCGCGAGTAGAATCTTATTATATTTTAATTTTGTAATTTGGAATACATATTTTGTACATTCTAACATATTTATATTGTTATCGTGCAACAAACTAAATCGTAGAGGAAGGTTGCCAATGCCAACATACTACTTTATTTTTGAATTGTATTTCTTAAACGAAAACTAAAAAGAAAATTTTGGAAACAGAAATTAGAAACTGCCTTGTATCGACAGACAGATACGATTAATTTGAAAAAAAAAGTACATAATTTTGAGTTTTTAAAACGTGCATGATGTATGTTACTAAGCGTTTTCACAATATCTGATAACAGAAAATCAATAGCAGCAGTTATAAATGACACGATAATTTCGAAGCTAATTAGTCGCGAGTAATTATAACGGCGCATTTATCATTTTAGCAACGTATTTGTGGCTGACACCTGGTAATAATAAAATTATATTAAACCAGTAGCACATTAGAGCAGACATATATCTTTAAATAAACTCCTTTTTCCGCTATTAACTCCAGGGTCGTCAAGTAATGATAAATTGACGGAAGAGCCGTAATAAACTGAAGGGCTTGATATGAAAGTGGATCAGGTCCGTATGACGGCGGCATGTAAAATTAGATATCTCCCGCGTATTGTTGAAAACTCATGCTACTCGGCGAAGTAATGATTCACGACCATATTACTTTCCGCGTCCTCAGAGAACATCACGGAGCATCACGGAGCATCACGGAGCATCCCAGACAAATCAAAGAAAACACGCTGCAAGAACGGTACGTAGAGCGGAGAAATGGTCTAAACGCGCAACGTACACTTAGATGAAACTGAGAAAGTACATATGTACATTTTCAATTACGTACCATAAATACGACATCGCTGCTTCAGTTATTACGGGCACGACCATTAATTATGTCTACGGAGATACCATAAGATTAACCGAGAGCGATTAAGTTCAAATGCGTTTTCTTCAAAGGAATCCTCATGGGTTTGGTTGAGTCCTACCTCGAATCGTTCAATTAATGCCGTAATCGGGAAATGGCATAATTTAAAAGATCCGGCGGCTAATTAAGTGCGAGCGACGTAAGAGCGTATTAAGGGAGCTCGGCCTCATTTTCTTCGTCGGCTATATTTTACGAGCGCCATAAAAGTCGAACGCACCGCGATAGGGGAACACATCCCCTTTATTTGTCCGATACGTCGGTTAACAAAGAATGATCGGCTGTAACGATGATAATCAATCGTAGTGGTCGTGGAATCTTGCGCGGCGCGCAAGCGGAGTAATTCGACGAACGCGGAACCAATTAAGAGCAAGTAATACGGCAGTGCATTAGAGACGCCGGCGCCACTTCGCGAGGCATTAAGCACCCACGACCCGCCTCGTAGGACGAATCAAACGCACTGAATCAGCGGAAACGCCGAGGCGTCAGTCCCGTGGAGATTTCACCGTATCCTCGACACCTCCCGGTCGCGGCCTCGCATCGTGAAAAGACGCGTCGAGAAAGAGACAACGAGAGAGAGAGAGAGAGAGAAAAAGAGAGCCGCGGGATATACGGAGGCGTTCGAGCAAAATTATGTGCTTGCTGATATCCTTCCTAATTATTGGATCAGCGACTACCAGGGACGCTCGATATGACAGACAGAAGGGATCGGTCTTCGGCGCTCAAACGATACACGGCTCTCGGGTACGCCGGAAGGGGCCCGCAAATAGGACGACGGAACGACGAAGAGGAGACGCGGATGCTGGCTGAATCTAGACGGCGGTTATTTAGCAGAAGATAGTGGAGCCTACTGCGAATGCGTTCCCCGACGCGGCATGCTACTCAGTAAGAGCGGCGAGGAGGAAGAGGAACCGAACTAGGAAGACCTGGAGGAGGAAGAGGAGGAGGAGGAGGAGGAGAGGAAGAAGCGGATGACCGAGAAGAAGGATCATGAGGAGGAAGAGGAGGAGGAGGAGGAGGAGAAGGTGGAGGAGAAGAAGAGGAAAGACCCTGGGCTGCCAGGCGCTTCACTCGAGGCGCGTATATACACCGTGGGCGCCGTTGCTGCGGTGGAGCACATCGCGAAAGCAACACCGACTCAACGGATGAACGGTAGGCAGGCTTCTCCACGTACTCACGTACGTACGCAAGTAACATAGCTAACGTAGGTACGTACCTACGTGCAGTCCGCGCTCGGCGTCGGGGGAGGTTCGTTGACCGCTGTGTGACTCTTGCCTCCCTCTCCTACTCCTTCCCCTCCCCTCCCTCTTCTTTGCCTTCTCTCTCTCCCTCCCTTTCTCGTTTTCTCCTCTCTCTCTCTCTCTTTCTGCTTCCACCTTAACGCTACGTGTATCTCGTTCCGTCTCTTACCGCTACCGCCGCCACTGCCGCTCCTCCCCTTCCACCGCTGACGTCGCCGCTCCTCCACGGCCTTGGCGATTCAATGCCCGCACCAGATAACTCCCCATCCAGATAATAGATTATTTCATACGTGTAACTAGTCGTTGCTGGTAGCGGGGGCCTCCGCATACCCCGTTCGCCGTCAGCGCATCACTCGCCTCCGCGCCGAGCCGCG
>QKQZ01020494.1:0-13819 GCA_003595255.1 Solenopsis fugax
TTTTTCCAGCCGTAATGTAAAGAGGCTTGTTAGCTCGAATCATTATTAAAACCAAATTCTTTGTCTTTTTTGGTTCCAATTTATACCATTTGTGCTCATAAGCTGCATGATATATAGCTTCGCACTTTATAGATTACGTTACAATATCAAATGCTTTTGACAGCTATGTTTGTATTATGGGCTTAGCATATCCGTACTTACTTTTGTTACCAAAATTTCACCCACGGCACAAAAAAGACACATATGTCCACAAATATTTATTACAATACATATGAGAAATATAAAGCGCATCATTGACATCTCTTTTCCTTCTGTAAGTACCTAAAAAATTATTTAAGCAATATTAAACTTGATTTTTAATATAAGACTATTTTATTTTTTAAATGCAGTACAAAATGGCTGTTCTTCCGAATGCATCTCCCCCTCGCCGATCGATCTCAAATTTTACGTAAATTGTATTTAATGTGAAGAGTAATGTGTGTATCGTCCCAATTTCGGGAAATAGAAAAAAAAGATATAAGGCAACGTAGAGTATTTAGTATAGGAATCTCACCTCTAATATCAATGAATTTATTCTCAATCGATGCAAACTTGCACGAAATGAAAGAATCTGACGGAAATAAGCGTCGCTCTGTCCTGCGAAGTGAGATAATAATCGTTAAAGTTGACGACTATTCAGGATAGGAAACCTGTTATACCGAGGAGATGTAACGACGTGAACATGCTACATGCGCATAAAATCTCTGCTTTATAAAACCACAAACTACTATCCCCAAATTTTTGTTGCAATCGACCACGTTGATATTGATCACATTCCTGAACTGAAATGGTAATGTAGTAAATTGCGACAAAAATTCGGGGTAGGTTATATCATACCTTTCGGGTTTCACCCTTTCTTAGGGAGGGCAGAGACTTTCTAGGTGAATTTTTCTTTACTAAGAAATACACATTTAATTTATCAACTTTATTTGTTAATAATTTTTTAATCAAGGGCGAACGATGGCTAAAACCTCTTAAAGTGTCATAACCTTGACAACATATATCAAGGTTAAGGTCATCGGAGCGGGTCTTCTATTTGCTATATTTATTTAATTCTTTAATAAGTCGATGAGCCGATGAGAATATGATATTATAATCATATTTTATAAAACTTTTTATATTTATAATTTTTTTCATTTTACGAAGTTGGGACTATACATTTTACTTCTCACATTAAATAAAATTTATGTGTAAAATTTTAGATTAATCGGGGGGAGGGGTGGATGCATTTGGAAGAATATCCCAAAATATACAGTTATATTATTAATTATATATTAAATACATAATTTTACTTTCCTATGTGGAGATATACTTTATTTTATAATCCAATCTTTTTCTGATCATTTTAATATGTCATTCATTTGAGAACAATAAAATAGTTCGTCCGCGAAATCATTGTATTAGAAATTGTTTAAACTTTAACTGCATATTATTTACAGATTGCGTCTGTAAAATCAAAAAAAGATTGACTATACCGAGAAACTGATATATTTAAAATAAATTTTTTATACATAGGGGAGATCGGGGCTATTCGGAAGACTTTTTTCTTTTGCGTCTCCTGAGTCTTGTATTCATTAAAAAAAAGTTGAACAGTTTGAAAGGTTGAACCTTCCCCTTCACAATGCCGTTACAGATAGAACACGGAAATGTACTTGCTTTGAACTACATATAAAAATGTCGACCAGAGTCAAATGTTTCGAATAGCCACGAGCCAGGGATAATTCGAAACCAGTTCGGGAATATTCTAAAATTTGTGTTTTAAGATGAAAAGAAAATGTAAAAAAGCTGTTGTAAAGACTTTGTTTTATTCAGAAAAGAATATATATTGTAGTATTATTAAGAAAAATTGCATACAATAAAAAAAATAAACACACAATAAAGAATTTTATTACTTTAGCGTTTTTGAATCAAGTCAGGGACTATTCGTATTTCCTGTAATTACACCTGTTGCGTATTAAGATGTGTATTTTGGTACACAGAATGCGAATATAAAAGAAAAAATTGTCCGAAGACGATTCAAGGTTCGATGTTTCGTATAGCCCTAGCGTCAACTCTACGCATTATTGCGTATGGTCTACAAAAATAGACATCACACAGCAAAAAGTAAACACGAAATGTTTCAAATACATTCAACTAGACACGATACATTGAGAATTTTCAAAAAGAATTTTATTTATCTTATTTAAATGTCGAAGACATACTGACTGTTAGAAATTACTTCGGCTATTGCAAAACACATTTTTCACTGCCACGACTTCAATATGACGCCGTCGCTAACAAAACTTTATTAGCAGCGTCGTTACATTAGGACATATTTACAGTATTTAAAGTAAATTTTTAACATGTACCCATATAAAGATATTTTCATTTTTTCTAATAGCCCCGTCTTCCGAATAGCCCCGGTCTCCCCTGTCTCACACGATGAAAATTGGTATCGCTATTATTATCTTAACAATTAACCTATTCTTATGTGTGGATAAAATGGTGTGAATAAAAAACAAATAGATAAGAAAGTATATGAAAGAAATTATAAAAAGTTTTATTATTGTTTATCATCTAGATTTAGAGAAAAAATATGGCAAACACACAATTTTTTGACAGCACTCAGATATACAAAAATTAACGCTGTATGCACGGATAGTCAAATGCGCATCTAGTGTGAACAATGGCTGTAAATAGTATTATTATACGTTGTGACGTTGCTGTCCGCTGCAGGGGAGCAGCGTCCTGCCACATTCGCACCTGCGACAAACCGGGAATTGGCCGGCTTTGGCCAAATCCTTGGGGAGAGGGCATGTCTGTATAATCGAGACATGATTTTTAATTTCCCCTTGATGTTTTTTTTTTAACGCATCCTTACGAAACCATCACCAATAACGGACTCGAGTGAAAGATCGCCAGCCGGGAGAGCACGATGATATGGAGGATGTCGGCAACGCCGGAGACGCCGAAACCGTTGAAGGGTGCGAGGATTTGAGCGACCTCGACATGAACGACGCGACGGGCCGATGAGAGAAGGCGACTAGTTAGTCCTACATAAGATTTGAGAAATAGCTGGAGCGAAGTTTTAGGGAACCCTTACGAAACAAAGAAACTTACGTGTGTGGTTCGGGATCTACGGCGCAACCACATACGGCTGACGTGTGCGACCATTGAATTCTCCGATCTATCCCTCTACCGTTAGGTTCAGCTAATTCCCCTCGCCCAAAAGACAGTTTTTTTCGCATTAATTTTGAAAGACTTATTTTTTATTTGCCGGTGTGAATTTTTGGTTCGTGTTATATTCGCATGCGGTGATATTGTGAAGTGACGCTGCCTAAGCGGGCGTCTGGCGTTTAACTTTTCGTGATTTCACAACCTTTGCGTTTATGGCAAACCGTCTGAGCGGCTGAAATATTTTCATTCCTTTTCATCTCTTCATTTTTGATTGTCCCGATCTGCGGGAATGTTCACGACATGACAACGTAAAAAGGAATACGCTATTACTTTTTATATGCGTTTGAAACATTATGTAAACTTTATTATTGATAGCATTTTGTAATAATATTACATTCACATATCATAAATTATAAATATATATACACATGTATATATATACATATACATATATGTATAGGGGAGACCGGGGCTATTCGTTAGAGGGGATAATTCATAAAAATGGAAATATCTTTGTATGGGTATATGTTAAAAATTTACTTTAAATACTGTAAACGCGTCCTAATGTAACGACCTTGCTAATAAAGTTTCGTTGGCGACGACGTCATATTGAAGTCGTGTAAAAAATGTGTTTTGTGACAGTCGAAGTAATTTCTGACACTCAGCATTTCTTCAAAATTTAAGTAAGATAAATAAGATTCTTTTTGAAAACTTTGAATGTATCGTGTCCAGTTGAATGTAATTGAAACATTTCGTGTTTACTTTTTGCTGTGTGATGTCTATTTTTGTAGACCATACGCAATAATGCGCAAAGTTGACGCCAGGGCGATTCGAAACACCGAACAATTTTTTCTTTTATATTCGCGTTCTATGTACCAAAATACACGACTTAATACTCAACAGGTGTAATTACACAAAATACGAATAGTCCCTGACTTGTTCCGAAAACGCTGAAGCAATAAAATTCTCTATTGTGTGTTTATTTTTTTTTATTGTGTGCAACTTTTTTTAATAACATTATATATCCTTTTGTAAATAAAACAGAGTCTTAACAATAGCTTTTTTACATTTTTTCATCTTAAAACACAAATTTCATCATATTCCCAGACTGGTTACGAATTACCCCGGGCTTAGGGCATATATATATACTTGGCACTGGTCGACATTTTTATATATAGTTCAAAGCAAGTACATTTCCGTGTTTTATCTATAACGGCATTGTGAAGGGGAAGGTTCAACCTTTCAAACCGTCCGACTTTCTTTTTTTTAAATGAATACAGTACTCAGGATACGCAAAAGAAAAAAAAACTGCAACGAATAGCCCCGGTCTCCCCTACATAATAATATATATACACTATTTTTTATGAATCGCTTTTGTACAGAATTTAGCCGTCAGAATAATATCGCGTTGACTATGTCGATATAGACTCTCACGTAAATATAATATTTGAAAGAGTAGGGAAGAATTTCATGAAAGACGCACGCGTTTATCTATATACAATTGACTATAATTGTGAAAAATAAACCAAGTTTGAAATTTTATACAATTGGCTCAAGTTATTTTCGATGTAAAAAAGCAGACAGCTTTTGTTTTCTAATTTTGCTGCTTTATAGCCTTATCGATTGATGCAACTTTCCAAATAGATAGCCTCATCCATGGTAAATGATCTAAGTTGGGTGGTCGTTACAACCAGATCACGTATAACTACATTGATACAGTTGACACATCAAACTAAATAAGTCATAGCAATCATTAACATACATACACAAACATAATTAGGATGATGTAGCTAGGATGATGTATGCTTACAATTAAATATTTCTGGTTATGTAAGATATATTTTTTTTTCTGTGTATAAATACTAGCAAAAAATTATCGAGCTTCTTCGTATTTTGTTAAGTATTAATTTTTTTAATAGTACTGTCGCGGACGAATTATCCTAATTACAAATTTTATTGTTAATTTCTATTTTATTTAAATTAAAAAATTTTTAAAAATTTTTTAAACTTACCGCTAAGATTAGAAATCCATACAAACAGAATATTATGCCGAAGTAGATTAATAGTCCCAGTAACAATATAGTATATGTACTTTCGATAATATGAAAACACCTTCAAAAAAATTCATTAAGTAATGAAGTGAGTATGTTATTACACGATTTTTAAAAATAATTTATATTTATTTAGAACTTTGATCGTGTAATTATAGTCTAGCCACTAACTTCTAATATCTTTATCCTAGTTTTCTATGAAGAAAAATTTTATATAATAAAATAAATAATCTTATTTTAAAAAATGTAAAGTTAAGAACATTAGATTCAATCATTTTTAATTTCAGAATATTAAAATGATTACGAAACTTGATTAGCCGTATGTGCTCCTTCACGATGAGGGCTACACCTTCGTTATAATTCCTAAATTGTTTTATGTTAATTAGTTTTTCTTTAAGAATTTCCAGTTGCCCGCACAAATGAAATATAAATAATCCGAGTAAGTTGTCCACACCGCTGTAGGACGCAGTCCACATAATAGCAACAAGAATATGTGCGGCGTATGTAATCTCAAAATATGGACTTTGATTTTTGTCATAGACATAATGAGTTGGCAAAGGTAAGATTTTAATTGGATCAGTGACATTTGTTATATATCTTATAGATTTTCCAAAACAAGGTAAAATTACGGCTAAAAAGCATGATAAGAACATAAAACCATAACCGAATATTGTAATAATTCTGGCGTTTTGCGCCTGCTTTATCATAATGCACCGTTCTTTATTGGTTTTGTCCTTCATCCAGTCTTCAGCAACCATATTTAAAGCCGTTAGAAGATCTTCAGGAGGAGAAATCAGGAATAATATATTATTAATTGAAAGTGAAAAATGTAGAAAGGAAATCAGAACTATGAAACTAATCTAGTATAAGAGAGACTGGGGCTATTCGAAAGACTTTTTTCTTTTACGTCTCCTGAATCCTGTATTTATTTAAAGAAAGTTGGACGGTTTGAACCTTCCCCTTCCACAATACCGTTCGAGATAGAACACGAAAATGTATTTGCTTTGAACTATATATAAAAATGTCGACCAGTGCCAAGTGTTTCGAATAGCCCCGAACACGGGATAATTCGAAACCAGTCCGGGAATATTCTAAAACTTGTATTTTAAGATGAACAAAAATGTAAAAAAGCTGTTGTTAAGACTTTGTTGTATTTAGAAAATAAAATATAGCATTATTAAGAAAATTGCATACAATAAAAAAAAACACACGCAATAGAGAATTTTATTGCTTCAGCGTTTTCGGAACAAGTCAGGGACTATTTGTATTTCGTGTAATTGCAATTGTTGAGTATTAAATTATGCATTTTGGTACATAGAACGCGAATATAAAAGAAAAAAATCGTCCGAACTACGATTCGACTTCGGTGTTTCGAATAACCCTAGCGTCAACTCTGCGCATTATTGCGTATGGTCTACAGATATAGACATCACACAGTAAAAAGTAAACACGAAATGTTTCAAATACATTCAACTGGACACGATACATTCAGGGTTTTCAAAGATAATCTTATTTATTTTATTTAAATTTCGAAGAAATGCTAACTGTCAGAAATTACTTCGACTGTCGCAAAACACATTTTTCATTGCCACGACTTCAATACGATGCTGTCGCCAACGAAATTTTATTAGCAGCGTCGTTATATTAGGATGCGTTTACAGTATTTAAAGTAAATTCTTAACATGTACCCATACAAAGATATTTTCATTTTTTCGAATAGCCCCGTATTCCGAATAGTCTCTCCTATACAAATCAAATATATAAAGATTTTTAATATATAATGTTTTCTCCAATATGTATAAAGTTTTCTTTCTCTCTCATTTAACAGTTATTTTTAAAATTAAGAATTTCGTTTATATGTAACATTCATTTATAAGATTTATATTACAATTATAAAAGCAGATATATGGTATAGAGGTATAAGTAGAATTGTTGAGATAATTCAAAATTTGAATTTTAAATATGTTTAAAATTCAATGTAATTCTAATGAGTTCTACAAGTAGCATTCGTTAGCATGTGTCTTACCTGTTTGCTTCCACCATATAATGACGAGTTTCATTATGGACGATATTAATGGTAAAGTGAATTGTAGATTGTCTATCATTGACATCAGATCACCCCAAGTTCTCACTAGCGAATGTATTGTAGGAATTGCGCCAACGAAAAGGATAAGGATAACGGCGAATATCGTGCGTAAATTTGACAAGAATTTATCGTAGGCATTTTCGTGAGCATTTGGCCAAATTCCAATAATGTTCAGAAGGAGACGATTTAAGCGAGTTGCCCATTCAAAATCTAGACAAAATGAGTCTTTTTTTAGTAATATAATGTTCTAAAACTTTTTTTGAATCGCGCTGAAAGACAAACAATTTTATCTAGTTTCTCGGAGATGGACTAAAAAATGATTTTGTATTGGAATAAGTGTGTTTAGTTTTATGGAAAAAAGTGTAGAAAAGTTAAAACATATAGTATTTATAAAAATAAAATAAAAAAAAGAATTTAATATAGAGAGGCTAATAATTTTAATGTTTATTAGCATGATTCATTTTTAACGACATTATTGTAAGTACCTGCATTTCCTTTAGATTCAATGATGTTCATATTGTGACTGACAATGATGCACAATGTTTTTCCGGACGAAAAGCATGCCTCTAAGAACAATAATTTCTTCCGTGACGTGTTGGCAAACTCTATGGTCTACAGAGTGTAAAGAATCATTAATGTTACAAAAACGTCGATTCACACCGCATCGAGACAATTACAATTTTCAGGTGCTATAGCATTGTTTGAGATGAAAAAGAAATAGACTAATAATAGGACCGCAACTATACATAACAACATTAAATTACTTATATTTAAATAAATATAAACTAAATAACATAATACTGTAAGCATTGGCATTAATTTTTAAACATATGAATGACGCAAATTGATTTATTGTTACAACAATCAGAATTATAATAGTATAAATTTGGGCAATAAATATAACTGAAATATTATCTTAATTATATCTTTACAAATTTTAATTTAATCTTTTTAACATTAATGTTATTATAAGTTTATCCGCAAGCGTAGTGAGTTTTGAGTTCTTTCTGTTCTTTTATATTCTAGTACATATTGTATGCGTCCCTGTTCTCGATATATATCCCAAGTTTAAAAAGTTCTGAAATGTATCTCGTAACTATTGACAAGTACGTGTTATAGCATTTTTTTTGTGCTTGATATTTAATGCTTTCTCCTCACATCATCCCTCTTCTAATCAACCAGCGATAGATCATGCGCATTCTGCATGCGAGGGTGTGTCCTATGCCATCATGGGAACCCTCCGTCTGCCCATGCGCGCGGTATTTATGTCAGTATCTTATGGTAGCCTGACGGTGACAGATGCTTTGCGTTGTCGTGCTCGCATATAAGAGAAATAGCGTGTGATGATTCTGCACATTAAGAAATATAAGATTATAATAATATTTATATAAATAAATTTCTAACATAGTTCTGATTATCTTATTAAGTAATAATGTTACTGATGCTGTTTTTCTTGTGCGGAATAAAGTGCTTACAAAAAATAATGTCACAATTTGATGCTTACAAAAAATAATGTCACAGTTTGTTACAATGGTTTTTCCCATGGAATAAGAGTAAGTGACTATTATGCACTATGATTTATCTCTGAAGAAATGCATTTTGAAACACTTGTGTACTTGATATTCACAATCTGTTGTAATACTACATTCCGAAATATTACATGCAGAGAAAGAATCAGCCAATGAAGCTAAAATATAATCACAACAGCTAAAATATGTTATTAAAATAGGGATGTTGTTAATAGGGTTAATGTCCTTGCTGCAGCTCAATTTATTAGTTTATTAAAACAGCTACAATTAAATATATGTGTCAATGTTCCATAAACAATTGCTAATCTAATGTGAAGTTTTGTTCACGTAAGATATTGAACAATCTGCCACTTTCTTAGCTATTCGTTCAAATACGTTTTTGATTTTAGCTAATAAATTTGAATTTTGTAGCAAATGTATTTTATCTTTAATAGCTAGCTTTCATTAATTAATGACAGAAAAATTCGAATTAGGTTACATTTAAATGATACTTCTAAATAATTTCTTTTCGTGTAACGTGAAATTAATGGATAAAATTTAATATTTACGTTGCCTATATTGATCCTGGAAGATATTCGAAGATTTCTGAAAAGTTTATTATATAAAGATATATATAAAAAAGTAAAAGTTTTCGTTAAGTTTTTATAAAATTTTGTAAATAGAAAGTAAAAAATTAATTGCTTTACATTTTTTATATTTTTTTCTTCACTTTCATCACTGTCAGTGTTACAAAAAATTGTTAATATAAAGCCCTTAAAGAGATTTTTAGCGATTCCTATAATAATACCATTTTTAAAAAATGAATGATAAAAGTATATGTAAACATTTCCTTTCCTACAGCCAGCCTCAAATAACTTCAAATTGACTTTAATGTTGACCTTCGAAAAGGTTAAAGTCATTGTTAGTTGTTTATTAAAAAGTTATTTACAAAATAATTTTCATAAATATATTTTAATTTTTCAAGATGGAATGATATAAATATTTATTAATTAATAATTTTTATGAACACGTGCACTATATAGATGCAATATATGATTTTCAACGTGAAGCGAGGACCACCCCACCTCGTGTTTAATGTCGAAACGAAGTTTATAATTGTACTGCTTCACATAGGTTTTGTTAAACAAAATTATTTTTATTATTAAGTTCTAAATAAATATATTTATGAAAATTATTTTGTTAAAAATTTATTACAAACGAACGGTGAAAAATCAATGACCTTGACTATTAGAAGATCAATATTAAAATCAAGTGGCAATTATTTGGAATTGTCTGTATAAAAGAAAATATTTATACATATTTTTATACATATTATTACACGTTAGAAAACTGTATTATCATAGAATTCTCCAAAAATCTTTTTAAGGGCGTTTATTTTAACTCTAAATTAAGCTTTCGAAAAAATTTCTATCGAAATCAGAGGTTGTCCATTTTCGAAACTTTATCCCAAATGTTTTTTTCTTTTTTTTTTTTTAATAAATTTTCAAAATAATAATCAGTGTCTTAGTCAACATTGTATATTATTATGCAAATTATGTCCGGAGCAAAATTACTCTATTTATATAAACCATTTGAAGAGGAGGAAATATCCATAGATATGTAAATATTCTTATAATAATAATTTATAATACATGAAATATCGATAACATGTTGATTGCCAATAGCTTAATTTTTATTCGATGAATAATGTAAATAATGTAAATAATAATAAATGATTTACTTACATTACAAAATATCGATAGTGTCATAGGAAACACTTTTCCAGCAGTAATATATGAAAGAATATGTTGGCTGGAATCATTATTATAATCATAATTCTCGCTTCTTCCGGTTCCAGCGTGTACCATTCGTAATCATATGCTGCATAATATATTCCTTTACATTTTATAAGTAATATACAGATAAACTTCCTCGTCGTCTTTCTATCATATATTTTTTATATAATGATACTTGTGTTATTAAATTTTCGCTTACTATACAATAGAAACCGCAAACGTTTAACGCTACAGAAATAAGATACTTGAAATGGATCATTGACATTTCTTTTACTTCTGTTAGTATCAAAGTAAACAATAGAGCAGTATGATGCAAATTATGTGAATAAATTATATTATAAGTACAAAAAATTAAATTCCATATTGCATATTTTTTACTTGGAATTAATGATATAATAACGAATTATTTATAATAATATTTATATTTATAATAGTGTTGCGGCTGATTTTCATGTCTTCCCGTTATTGAACAGCTGACGTAAAATCAATACCGGAAAATCGATGACTTAAAGAAGACGATTGTTCTCTGCCGACGGGTCATTTCTCGTTTTTGACAATTGACAATCAGTTTAACTTACTCTTTATCTTTTTCTTAGAATTAAAGAAAGATAAAGAGTAAGTTAAACTGAGATTAAAATTAATCTGCGTTGGTGGAAACAGGCATAAGTGTAGAAATGAAACAATATGCAATACATATGTTATGTGAGCTTGAAAATTATGTTTACTGAAGCTGTAACTTTTATCTATTTTTTGTAAAAGTTGTGTCTATTATTCTAATATTATAATTATTTGATAATTTTTCTGTATAAAGGTACATCTTTATTTTAATTTTTTATCACTTTATTTCCACAGATTTTAAAATTATATACAATTTTAAAATTTTTTGAAATGATTGAAGGTAACAAGCAGTTTAAAATTTTGGTAGCAGAGAATAAAATTGTGTATTGTTAAATAAAGTAATGTATTCTTTATACATACTATATGCTCAGAACGATTATGTTGACACAGATATAGAGAGAAAATTTTGGCATTACTTGTATTTAAATAATTACGGTGTCATGTTACAAATCGGAGTATGTTTAATTGAATGAAAAAATCAATTCAAATATTTAAAGTGGGTTGTATTGGTAAAAATATTAATATAAAAAACAATTGCTATTTTGTAAAGATTTTTGGTTGTACTTTGTACTGAGACCTGATAAAGAACAATATTTTTTGTAATAATACAATACATATTTTAAAATTAGAGAGATATTCGACCGATAATGTATAACATACAAAATAGAAACAAGAACGCCTTCTACGGTTAAGTTAGATCTTAATGCTTTTATAAATTTTACTTGTGTTATTTTTAATACATATTTTAATTTTATATTGTACATATACTTTTAATATTACGTTAAATATATTTTTGAAACAATGATTTTATTCTTACGTCGTTCTAGGTAGATATAAATATACAAATAGTTTTTTTTAATTTTGCATTGCTAATAGAACAGAAACATAACCGGCAGATGTCTTTATCAACTGCAATACATAAAACACATACAATAAATAAAACATTATTTAACATAATTAAACATAATTAAATTTAAAACATTGTACTCTCAATATAACAATGCTTAATGCAATATGTTATTATTGGAGTTAATGTTAGAGTCGAGTTTGTTAGAGTCAACTAAAAATAATGTTTTATTATATAAGATTAATAAGATCAATTAGATTAATAAAGATTAATAAAGATTAAATAATTAGTATGTTAATCATTAAATCACTTACGTTACAAAACATCGACATTGTCATAGGAAACATTTTCCCAGCCGTAATATAAAGAGGTTTGTTAGCTCGAATCATTATCAGAAGCAAAGTCCTCGTCTTTTCTGGTTCCAATTTATACCATTTATTCTCGTAAGCTGCATGGTACACAGCTTCGCACTTTATGGTATGTGTGACGTTACGATATGAAATGCTTCTGACGTTTATGTACGTATTATGGGTTTTTAGCACATCCATACTTACTTTTGTCACCAAAATCTCACCCACGGCGCAAGAAATACACATGTGTACACAAACATTTATTGCAACAGATACGATATATATAAAACGCATCACTGATATCCCTTTTCCTTCTGTAAGTATCTAAAAATTATTCAAACAATATCAAATTTGATTCGTAATATATGATTATTTGATTTTTTAAATATAGCACAAAATTTATATTATAGTTACATTATTAATTACATATTGCTTTAAATAAGTAATTTTAATTTCTTACGGAGATAGACCTTTATTTTATATAATTATCTTTTCCTGATCATTTTAATATATTATTAAATTGAAAACAATATAGTTCGTCCGCGAAATCATTCTATTAGAATTTTTTTTAAACTTTAACTGCATATTAAAAGTACATCTGCAAATTAGAAGTACTACCTATAGAATACGTTTGTAATATTAGAAAATGATTGACCGTACCGAAGCTGAGATATTTAAAGTCAGTTTCTTATATGTATCGCGCATACGTTGAATTGATGTCGACATCATGATTTTATTTTAAGCAATTAAACTACGGTGTGAATAAAAAACAAATAAATGAAAATATAGAAATTATAAAAAGTTTAGATACTGTTTACCGTCTAGAATTAAAGAAAGAGATATGGAAAATACACAATTTGTTGACAGCACTCAGGTATATCGAAACTAACTTGTAACAACGCCCGAATATTCAAATGCGCATCTAATGTAAATAATGACAGTAAAAAGGTCCATTACTATATGCATAAGGAAATGGACCAGTCAATTTCCTTATACATATAGTTATGCAGCTATGCAAAAATGTGTGCTTCCCGCCACATACGTTGTGACGCTGCGAAACAAAGGGACCTACGCGTGTGCCGCGGGATTGCGCGGGATCTGCGGCGCGATGGTTGGCTGCGAGCATGCGCGACTGGTGTACATATGCAAGCCCCAGGCAAGAGGAGGGGGTGCGCGATAGAGGGCGAGAGAGTGCGATTTACGATCGAATACGATCGAAGTTCGATTAGTTCGAACGGTTCAGACTCTTTCGGATGGTGAGAAGAGGAGATCTAGTTCCCGGCGCTAACGAAAGAGAGGAGAGAACGAGAGAGATAACATAACAGAGGAGGTCAGCCACGTTAGAGAGAGAGAGAGAGGGGGGAAAGG
>QKQZ01020497.1:0-19100 GCA_003595255.1 Solenopsis fugax
CATGTATAAAGTAAAAAATTTTTTCCATTTTTTTGTTATACCTTTTCTCTTTCTTTTTTTTCTTTCAAATGCGATCGTTTATTAATTGAATTTTCTCTTATGTAATTAAATCTTTCCAGTAGGACATAGATATACATATGTTCTACTTATCCATTGCTTTAAAAAAAATCATCTTTTTGATAAATATTAGGCTATTTAATTCTATTTCCTTAAAACAAACTAGGGTTTGTTTCAAAGGAAATTGTTTAAACTTTAATAAAAAAATATTCTGATAAATACAATCATAAAATACAAAAAATTATTTACGTAATAAAATCGAAAGTTTTCAACTTAACTATGGAAGTTTCGATATGATGAGCAGTATTACTTTCGCTTAATGATTACTTAAATATAATTGATATAATGTAAATTTCTGATAATATTTATACTATATGTATATAATGTATAAAATTTTTTAATTACCTGATGTTCAACATTTATAGATATTTGCAAATAATAATTATATTAATATATGTATATATAATAAGTTTTCCCAAGTTTTTATAGCGAATGTGATAATGTGTTATTTCTCTAAATATTATGTTAAGTCTTAAAATTCATTCTATATGTTTTATCACTTATACACCACATTTGAGTATGACATTTCCAAACCAACTTTGAGTGCTTGAAACATTCGTAAAAGTGAACATATTTTAACAAATTTTTTTTAATCGAAATGACAGACAATAAGAAATATAACAGTATCAAGGAAATATTTATGTTTTTATTAATAAAAAAAGTTATAAGCAATAAATAACAATTTTGAAGAATATTATTTTAAAAAAGGCTCCAGTATGTCTCATCCAAAGTGGATTTTAAGGGGATGTTAAAGTTATCCTGTTTTATCGATCAAATACGATTTTTTCTATCACTATTTTTCTAATTGTATTTACAGATTTAAAAATTATTTTCACAAATGTAACTGAGGCTGGTCGACTTTATGCCGAGAACAAAAAAAATCAAGAAATTTAGATCTGTTTTACCTATTCTTAAACTAATATGACGTCTGCAGCTGTCAATGTGTGTTAATATTTGCTTCATACAAAAATTTTGCCTTCTCTTTGTACAAAACGAAATGGTCTGAGATACATGATAAAATAATGTTGTGTACTCAGATTTTGGTTTAGATACGTAATGAAAGATTAGTGTGCTTGAAAATATGTGCATCTACATACGTGCAATATTGATGTAGTAGTATGTAATGATGTATTGATATTTTGTAAATCATACGTATGTATTATAAATCATATGTGTAAGTCGTTGTTCAGTCGGTAAAACTCACGACTTTAATATCCTTTTAAGGGTTAATAATTTAATGTTATATTTTCTCTTAACACTTATTCTCCCTCGTGGGGGTCACTCGTGTCTGAGCAAAATTTTGTGCGTTGAGTACGCTGGTAAAGTACGTACTATGTTGGAAAAATGAAAAATTCACAGAACACGACTGACCCCAGCCTGGCGGATGAAGATGCTAAAGTTGCAAATAAATATTTTTATATATAAACAAAGTGCCTTTAACGGTCATAACTATATCTTAGTGCTGAAATTTATTCGTGTGATTTTATATACCTTTTCAAATTCACCAAACTGTGCGCCGAATAAATTTTTCGGTCATAACACAGCTAAAGTTAAATAAGAATTAGTATCACGTATTAAATTCAAAATCAATTTAATAATGAATTATGCTAACTTGCATCTGAAAGTGAAAACCCTTTTCCCCCTTAAAAAAAGCTATAAAGAATTTGTTGCAAAAAATAACACCTTACTATAAATCCAAACCAATCCAAAATGGAATATTTTTTTCATAAAAATATGATCCTTTGACTTTAATTTCTTCTTGGAATCAGTTATTTTTAAAATAGTTATTATTATTCAAAAATTACCTTACACTGTGACTTTGTTTACCAAATATTTACCAAAATTATGTAGTTTCACCAATTGTTATTGCCATTTTACTTTTTAATTGTATATTAAAAGATTGAAACTAAATAAAAATTGCGATTACAAATCATCTTATTATAGTGTAACCCTTTAATAGAAGCACAAAACGCGAATAACTCTACAAGAGCACTGAGGAACTAAAAATAACGAGGGAGAGTAAATGTTAATAATAATTAGAATAGTAGAAAATATTAGGACCTTGAATAAGTTCTCGCTGTTTTCCAACAAATGACGTTACCAGAACTGCGTGCGTGTAGTTTAAGATGGTAACGCATCTATAAGGAAGTACTATAAGCAAGCTTGAAATTCAGTGTATGTCATTGCGCCGAAGTGTAAACAACTTTTTTTTCATAGTGTTAAACATGTCGAGTTTCGTGCCAAAAAAAGAGTATTTGCGGGAAATTTTACTGCACTACTTTATTAAAAAAAAATCTGCAGCTGAAGCACACAGAATTCTTGTTGAGACTTATGGCGACCATGCTCTGTCGGAAACAACATGTAGAGATTGGTTTAAACGCTTCAAAAATAATGATTTTGATGTTGAAGATAAAGAACGCTCTGGTGCACCGAAAAAGTTTGAAGACGAAGAATTGGAGGCATTACTTCATGAAGACTCATGTCAGACGCTAGCTGAACTTGCAGAATCATTAGGAGTTGTTTTTTACGACTTTTTTTAAATAAAGCATTAATTTTCACGAAAAAACAACGAGAACTTATTCAGGGTCCCAATATATTATAATAATTTCTTTACTTTACTAAGTGTCATATTTTAAAAAGATATTAGTTTTACAGTTAAAACAGAATTACACGATAGAAAACAAATATTTTCTTTATTAAAAATATTCTCGCTCACGTTTCTAGTATTACCCTTAATACAGATAGATACGAAGCGGAAGCCTTCAGAATTTCCTTAAAACACATAAAATTTATTGCTAGAAATTTTCCTGCGGTTAAATGATGAGGATTAGATGCGCGAAGAATCATTAATGGTAAACTTTTCATCACGCTCACGTCAAAATTGTACCACGGTGTATCGTAAATCGCAGAAGCTAATTCTCGCGATTGAAATTCTAACGTTTGTCCCGCGAAGCAATAGAGAAAAAGTTGTACCAGCAGAACGACGATGAAAAGAAAGTGTTTCGTAGCAGCGTACGTATTGTGCATCGAAAGCGTAAGGATTAATTGAAAGCCTGAAATACATACAATAATTATCAGTAAGTTTAAAAAAATTTGTAAGTTTATAATTTGTACATTTTTTTTGTATAACAAAAGCAAAGATGTTACGCGTTGGCTTCTTAATCTTTATCTTTTCGCGTGGCATGGAAATTATTATTGAATAAGCCAAATTATAATTACTCTGTTTTTTTTTAGATTTATATCAAAATGTAAATCGGATTTAATAAAATGTACCTTCGACGCATAATAGAATGACGCTCATTAAAAGTTGCGATAAGATGACCAGACTGAATGCTTTTTGCAAATGATGTGCCAAATATATAAGACGATGATGTTTCTTCAACAGGATACCAAGTTTTTTGCAATTAAAAAATTCTTTGTTGTCTATTTCAGCAAAGTCCATCCTGAGAACTTCAAACTGTCCACACACATGCATCGTGAGATTGAAGAAGAATCCGTCGTTTCCGCACTGCGAGAAACAGTTGACAAGAATTTGTAATGTCTGCAGGACTAGAATAAAACCGTAAGCGGAAGATGTATAACTTCCGAAAACGCAATAAGCTGCTAAAAGCAATCTCCTTTCGTTCGTTCTGTTGTAAAGCTGTTTTTCAGAGATCGAGAGCAGATTAAAATTGGCCAATATAAGGGGCGAAAAGAGAAACACGCAAGAAGCACATCCGAAGTAAAAGAACACCACGGATGCCATTCTACCAATGCGCGCGTACTTTAACATAATATCGCGAGAATAAGGCTTTTTCACGAAATTCCAGTCATCGATGATAGATTCCACCAAAATTAATTTATATCTCCAGTTCACACGATGCAAGAGCAGTTTTGCTATACTAGTTACTGATGTGGACATCGATAGAAAAGCGTCCAATGCATCCTCGTGACCACGACAGTGTCTAGTTACTTCCAAAGACAGACTGATCGTTGCACTCAACTAGTTTACAAAAAACAAAGGTATTGAGTTCTTACATATATAAAATTTTATCAAATTGTATTTTATAATATACAACTTTTTTATAAAACGTTCTAGCTTAATTTATGTAATAAAACATTAAAAATGAAGCAAAATAGAATCAGGATTAACATGGCGAACAAGGTACCTGTCTCATGTAAAAAATTTGAAGGAACAAATATAATAATATAAATTTCTATTTTAATTAATTATCTAAAAATTATTTCAAATTATCTTTAAGTCAAAAAATTATTAAATATGTAAAATCTTTCAATTGAAGAAATATATAGGGTAAGGTTGAGGATATTGCGCCGGCTCCTAAATCACACCACCTCGCGTATAAATTCAACCACAGTACTTGTACACTCTTTGTAGGATTATTTGAGAACTACATAACATTATCATCATCCTTCATTGGACTCAACATGTTAAGAAATATATATAATAGAAATTTTGTTATTAATATTTATAGAAAAATCGTAACTTTCCTGCTATTTTTCAACACATTTCGTAGCTTGACTGCAAAGAAGATAAAATAAATAATCTAAATTTTGATAATTTGTATGATTACAATATTATTAAAATTAGATTAACAAAGAATAACTTTGTGTTCTTATTTGTAAATTAAATAAATAAAGTTTTACAAAATGTTTTAGTCTCCTAAATCGCATCATGTCTTAGTTTCCTAAATCGCACTATTGCTTTGATCGTGGTTATATATATAAAATCAAATACACAAATTGTTATATATACAAAATAATTATACAGAGCATACATTGTAAGAATATTGCCGTAATGTTGTAATGTTATTGCAATATTATTGAAAATTTATCAAAATAATGATATTGACGGAAATTATATTTAGTTTACAGTATTTATCTCCAATATTAATAAAATTATACTTATCTAACGCATTTTTGCTCAAGAAGAAAGAATCTAGTGGAAAAAATACCGTTTTAACTCAGGAAAAATAATATTAACTTGTGGTGCGATTTAGGCGACCGGTTGCCTAAATCGCACTATTTGAAGGCTTCTTGAAAATCGTCATTTAAAAATTTATGACAATACATAAAATTCTTAAAAAAATAAATATGAAAGGAGAAATGTTGTACTTTATTATGATGTAAGAAAATTAAAAATATTCCTCATAATTTCTTAGTTATAACCCTTTATGTCAAAAGTGGTGCGATTTCGGCAACCTTACCCTAAGAATAAATAAAAATAAAACGTGTAAAAATATAAATTTTGATAAAATAATTGACGATTGTGTCAAAACACGAAAAGTATTACTTTATTATATAAAGAAATCTATTTTCTGTGAATTTTATAAGAATTAATATTATCTATACAAATGTAAAATATATATATGTATATTATACACACGTTCTAATTTTACTGAGATTTTAATAATTTTTTTTCTCGATTATAAACATATATGTATATGCATTTAGAACGTGCTTACAAAGATGTTAACGCGCTTTTTCGTCATTCTATCTTTATTGTTCATTAGACATAAAACATGGATAAAAAAAGCGAAAGATAAAAAAGCGCGTTAACATAAGAGTGTCTTTATTGCATGTTGTAACGTATACCTGTGTTTACACATTTTTATTAAATTAATATTAATATGTTAAATATCATTATATATAATCAATATTATCTCTTACTTACATACTGTAAAAGAAATTTTTTTTATTAAGAGGCGCATTTTTATCTTTTGCCTCGGATTTTAAAAGTCCAGTCTAGTCGCGACTCAGAAACAATATTGATATGTATGGATAAAATGTGTCATTTCAAATTAAACAAAAAATATTAAACACTATACGCAAATAAAAAATAAAATAAAACTTCTATGTAAATTAAATAATATCTTAAATAATATCTAAAAGTTCAACTTACTTCTATCATCGTCGACATGAACCATCGAATTCTTGAAAATATATTTTCATCTAGCACCCAGAGTCCAATTGTACCAAGAAGATATTTATAAAGCGTTAAAACATATTCAGTTTCAACATTCCACTTTACAGATGATCTCATTTTTAAACACTTTAGACAGTAGCAATTTCTTTCGATTTATTTCATCCGATGACTGTTACAATTATATTTCTCTTCAGTTCGCTTTTCCTCTAAAGCAAACGTAGTCGTTCGTTTCTCCACGATAACTGTATCGTATGATACAACACGTATTTTGTTTCGCTGTGACAACCCCTCGCGAAACTGACTTTCCTGGATTCTTTCTGTTTCATTATTCATACTTTCAGCTCTCACTATTTCCTTTAAGAATGCAAGTATAATTTACGTTTCCATACGTATTTGTACAAATAATAGGGTTATGCACTATATTATCCTCGACGATTCTTCATCTTTCAAATAATAAATTTACAGTCGTTTAAATTGTATCTGTTAATAAATAAAAATCTTCGGCTGCAGCAATGAAACATTCTCTTGAATCGTCATTCTATCTTTCTTTAAAGAAACGATTTATACAGTTTTTCTAGGTATAAGAAAAATATAAATAAGGTACAAAAAATAGAGAAATGTTATGTGTACGGAGATAAAAGATATATAATAGAAAACTGTGAAGAAAATGTGATATTTGACGATACAATATCTTGACAACTAGCAATAATAACGAAAAGTTTTCTACGGTATATCATTACTAATAAATTAGGGAGGATATTTTATAAATCCAAATTTCTCCGATAAAATCTTCTGCGAAAACAACAAAAATATAATCTTTGCAAAGAGAAGTATAAATAAACGATCGTAAAAATGAAAATCATTGTGAAGTATAATTGACAATATAAAAATACTCGAATTAAAATAAACAATGTTTATATATAAATTCAAAACTGCGTTGCAATTGATGAATCAGTTCTTCAATGTAAAAAAAAAACATATAAATATAAAAGATTTCTCTATCAGAAAACCAACATACATATTACATATTTAAATTAATTGTTTCTCAAAATTAATCCTTGATTCAATGCTTGAATACTCTTATCAAATAGATCAGGTGCGCAAAATATACTATAGCGCTCAATAAATATGTAACATTTGTAGTGCTACATTCAGCAGATGCATAAACTTATAGTGCTTACAATGTACCATTTGCTTGACGTGTTTACACATCTATAGCACAGAAAAGGTTATATAACTTAATGTAAATTGCAAATATTAATCTCGCGAAATTAAATTATTTTCTTAATTAATAAACTATAAGTATATTTTAATAACAGTGAACAATTGACTATAATCAAATAATTGGCATTCTTTTTCTTCACTGCATAAATCGAAGTATCTGAAAATACTTTTTAATCAAATTATTTGCATATATTACATCAATTTTCAGTAAGATATCTTTGGAAATGTTCAATCTCCATACGTAGGGTAAATCGAGGCGAATCGGATCATTATAGGTTTTGAGAGTTATCATTAGTTTTTCATTTTATACAATCTGTTTTATCATACTACTTCCGCGCGCACGTTTTGCAGAGCGGCGAAAACAATAGATATCAATTCTGTATTGCGTATGATTCAATATCAATCGATAATGCAAGATCGTGAGCGTGCGAAGAAATTTTCTCTCATATAAGGGAGAGTGGGGTAAATCGGACCGTGTTCCAAATCGGACCTTTTTAATTTAAATGAATACGGTTAAGCAGATTTTGCGTGCCATTTATAATGTAAAGTCCTTATAAGACACCGAACATGTGACAGCAGTTTGACAGTTCTCTGTCATAACATTCACAGAATAGACGCGAATATGTATTTTCAGTCATCGTGCAAAAATTAAAAAAAAAAAGAAAATCATTGTAAATTATTATTTAAAAGATGTTAAAAATTTGAAAAATAATTGATTTAAGATAATTAAAGAATGTAGAATTCAAAAATATCAAGCATTTTGTGATCACTTTTGTAGTTTATTGTAAAATTTGTTCCAAAGTTTAAAAGAACCCATGTCCAAATCGGACCTTTTTTGGGGTGTCCAAATCGGACCTACAGTACAATAGATAACTCATAGGCCTATAAATGCATGTGTGTTATCACGAGAGCCTAAACGTTCGGACACGATCCCGAGCTTCGTGCGGAGAACCGCTGTGCGCGCATGTGTGTGTGATCATCAATTCTCTGGTGTTCGGATAGCGCACACGTGTATGTACATGCACACAACTTTCGTGTAGACGGCAGAGATTCTCCACGGGATCGTGCATGAATATTTGGGTCTTAGTTATCACATCGAGATCTAGCTTCCTGTTGATTTTCGGTTTTATTTAATACTAAATACTATGTTGTATTGCGTGTGAGTAAAGCCGAATAAGTCAACTAATTCATCGAAGAAAGACGACTCGCCGCAACCTGGTTGTAGTACTGGCAATCAGCCGACCAGATTTGGTCCAAGGAACATTAAATCAGTAAAATATCATGAATCATCAGTTTCAGATTAATTGAGTTTTTTTTATTTCAATTCTAATAATATAAACTGTCATTAATTTCTTTTCTGAATAAAATTTTTATGCTTAACCGCCAAAAAACTCATTTTTACTCAATTCTAATAAAAATACATTAAAAAATTCTATCTGAAAATTCATAAAAATAAAAATGAATAATTTGTACCAGGGGATGGTCCGATTTGGAATTACTGGTTCCAAATCGGACCGGAAAAAACGTTTTTACATTTTCCTTTATAATTCAACACAGATGAGAGATATCAAAATGATCTTAAGCAAAAATAAAGAGAATTAAATTATCTTTCCAACGACACCTTCAGCTTAATGATCGGACTTTATTTGCGTTTTATAGAGAACTGCAACTAAGTTGCAAAAACTGCAACTAAGTCCGATTTACCCCACTCTCCCCTACGTATAAACAATTCCAATTTTGTAAGATTGTAATGAAAAGGCTTAATAAGCTATTTCAAAAAGTTTATTTATTTATTTTTATTTTTTTAAATTTTATTTCTTTTAACTGGCGATCCGCTTCATCCCCAATGTTGGGACGAATCAGATCATTTCCATTTCTTGATTTTTTGTTTATATAATATTTAACTATATAAAACTCAAGTCAAAGATGTAAAGATTAAGAACTTATAGTAAAACTTAAAACAAAATTAGTTTTTTGTTATTCTTTTTTATAAAATAAAATTGATCTGATTCGCTTTAGTTTACGCATATACACAGGACGCATGCACGCACACATAAATGGTATTGATTAACATTACTTTTGTAATACTTTCCGTAAAACTGAAATATACGAAATCACTGTCTTCAGGATATAGTTCATTGTTTCACAATTAACATAGAAACATTTTCCACCGGTAAAACGGAACGGAGTTCTCGATCTCATCATTGCGAAATACAGATCCTTCTTCAATGCTAAAGGAAGCGTAAACCAGGAAGTTTCGTATAACGCATAGAATATATCTTCACTTTCCTCTTGCAGGTATTCACTAATGTAACTAGGTACCAACGATTGCGTTAAGAAAATGACTAAACCAAAAGCAAACTTTATTGATTCGATATAATTCTTCTTTTTCAACTGTATCTCTAAAAGCAATCCTAAAAATAAGCATTTTATTTTAAAAGATGCACGAACACGATCATGCAATATAAATACTTATATAAAATCTGATATTTTGTTTTAAATACAGGGTTGTATTAAATATAGGGTTAAGAGGTTTCATTTTAAATCTCGCCCTACTTTTAACTTATTAAAAACAGAACTATATCATTCCTTAATAGTTGACAAGTAATAAATATACGGAAATGGAACGATATACTCTTAAGCAATATATAGAAATTGTGAAAATTCACTACAAAAATGATGATATTTCGCAGAAACAGTTCATAAAGTTCGTACTGCTTTTGGTCATAACAATGCACCTTCTACAACAATTGTAACTCCAATCAAAAAATTTGAACATTTGAGTCAAGTTTTTCGCGAAGTCAAGCCGCAAAAACGTGATAGAAGATTTCCTCAAAAAAGTGATTTATAAAAAAAGTCAAGGCGGCCATTTATCAGATATTCCACACTTATGCCTATTTCCACCAACGCAGATTAATTTTAATCTTAGTTTAACTTACTCCTTATCTTTCTTTAGTTCTAACGATTGAAAAAAGATAAAGAGTAAGTTAAACTGAGATCAAAGTTAATCAACATTGATGAAAATGGACATTAATCGTTTAGTTTGTTGTTTAGAGTGGATTAAAAATATTACTTTAAAAATATTATTTTTCTAATAATTTAAAATAAAATCTCTTAATTGAAAACTCTGTATAAGTTTCTTTTCAATTTTTATATAAATATGTCGTGTGTGAATTTTATATAAATATATTATGCATTACATAAGTGAAAAGTAAATTTTTTTACGTATGTCTTACCTAACAAAACAAGCAAAACCGTCGATACCACCAGTTGAAATAGTATAAGTAAATTGAAGCTGTCTTCCAAATTTTGGTACAATTCCGTTAGTTTGATAAATCTGTTAATTAAGTTGACAAATTTCTTTTGATAATTTAACTCAGAATCCATCTTATTCGCAAAAGTTTTGAACGAATTTTTAAGTATCTCGAGTTGACCGGTGAGATGTATCGTGATGTTGAAGATGAAGGTATCCTCCATATATATCATGAAAGCCGCTATGCTTATTTGAATAATTTGGATAGCCAAGATTATCGCAAACTGTGAACCAGTAATCGAACTACTCAATGGACCAGATGGAATCATAAATACCCAATTTGATGTATTAACTACATGTCATAACAATGCGAAATGTCAAAATAATGTTGCATTAATTTAATATAAATTAAATTACAAAGTTAACATTTACTCTCCCTCGTCTTTTTTTGTTCCTCATTCGCCCTCGTGGGGTAATTCACGTTTTAAATTTCTATTAAAGGGTTACATTATAATAATATAGTTTTTAATCACAATTTTATTTAGTTTTAACCTTCTAGTATACAATTAAAAAGCAAAATGGCAATAACAAATGGTGAAACTATAATTTTGGAAAATATGTAAATCAAGTCACAGCAAATCTAGGGTAACCTTTGAACAATTATAACTATCTTAAAATTATAAATAACTGATGTCAAGAAGAAATTGATGTTAAAAGATCATATTTTTCCTCTAGCTTTTCATACAATGCACGTAACGTATTGTGTCGTATATGAGCGCATGCACATATGGAAATACACCGGGAAGGCATTTATGATTGCTATTATACGCGATGCACGGACAAATGCGACTCCACGAGGACACGAAGGAAAATAAGTGTTAAGTTAACAAAGATAATAGCATATTGATAATTAAATAATTTTACCATTTATTGAATCATCCTTGAAGAATATTTGCTTGCTATTCATGAATATGATGGCTAATGTATAAAAGCTAAAAATATAATTAATGGGACTAATAACGCATAGGTAAGCACTTTGGCTTGAATTGCATATTTCTTCATAATCTTCTTTTCTTTATTATTTTTAACAGACAACCAATCATCAATAGCAGCATTAATATTTATACCCAGTTTCTTTTTATTGGCGGTAATGCACAAACTTGTCATGATTCCGAGCACCGAAGCCGTAAGGTATATTATACATTCTATATTTGAGTTAGCATTCTGGTTGCTCCAGAGATTCATCATAACGAAAGGTAATATTGTCAACTAAAAGAATATTTAATATTTGTAAAAATTTGTCAAATATTAATATATATATACATAAATAATGTTGCATGTAATAAAATAATAAATGATTTCTTTTATGTTTTATTATAAACATAAGTTTGGAAAAGTAAAATATTAAAAAATTAAATTGTATTCCTTAAAACTATCCTTCTCTGAAATCATTCCATAAAGTCCTAAATATTGATCTCAAATCGATCGCAAACTTATTTTGAAAATTTCAATGCTTTCGCTTTCATGGTTTACTGTATATGTTATACTATCCCACCTGTATTAACGTACCTGTGCAATTATGCATAGACCCCATCGTATCTTCGTGAATACTGTCTGCGTTTGTAACGGCCATAAACCATATACTTTCAATAATACTTTATGAATATTGAAAACGTTAGCGATGTCATCATTCCAACGTTTATCTGTCATTCTAATGAATGCGCATGTGCGTGTGTGTCAGTGCTAATCAATAATTACATTGTTACTCATTAATGAATATTAGATCGTTTGGATTTTTCCGCAATGATCTCTTAGCATCTAATATGGAATAGAGTAGAGATGCATCACGTTACCGTATATTTGGTTAATGTCTTGCATAATCGAAAAATCAAATTACATTTGTTATGTGTGCACAGCATCCAAATCTCGTTCCAAATTAGCAAGTACAATAATATCCAAGAATTTAGTCATCACCAATATGCTTTCAAGAGCTTCAAGACTGTATATACACTATCCATAATTAATATATTGTTTCAAAAACGTAAATACATAATGTTTCACTCTGAAGAAACCATATTCATTAGGTTAATCATATGTAAGTATATGGGATTCTTTGTCCGGTATTCATAGTCGATTCTTATATTTAAGATCGTCTTAAAATACTGTCTAAAGAGATGTCATTAACCAATCACATATAGCCGTATTAACATTTTAAGACATTATTTAAGAAGGCCTTAAAACAAGGTTCAACTATAAATACGGCTTTTGTTTTCTCGCTGAAACCTATCTTGGATATATCCAACCAGAAATTATATCTAATATGTTCCAATGATCAAGTTTCTAAAATAATCTACGTAAAAGTGCGAAAAGTCGTTAACCTGATTGTAGTTCAAGCGAATCAATCTTGCATATCTCGTGCGAAGATTTTCCACTTCCGTTCAGATTGCACAGATCAGTAGTAGTGCAATATAAAAATTGTCCCAAAATTGTACATTCGAAAACTTTTCTAAGGAACTTTGTCAGTCATTATATAATGTGAGTTATTATATATGTATTTTATTGCGTTCGCCGCTCGCTAACGCACACTCACGACTCCTTTACGGCACTCCCGCACTCGCGAAAGGAAGGAACACTCACGTAACTAACGAAAAGAATTTTATTACAACATAAATACAATCGAGCACGAAAGCCAGATCGCACGTCAAACTCAGACTAGCATAAACGTCGCGAATGAACGATCTCTTCTGCCCAGTTAATTTTTCCTTGCGGCAAGTTGAATATTGATTTTTCCTCGACCAGCTGATTAAGCCTGGCCGACAACACGGGTATAACAATGTGTATAATAAATGTAAAATATAATTTTTACATGTACTTCACCTTTTATCTTTTGCTAGGGTAACCATTGCTTCCACTAGTTGAAATAAAATAGTAAGATAAAAGCTATAATATCTTCTAAATTTTACAATTGCATTAATTACTTTCACTGTGCCTCTTAATTAAGCTGACGAATTTCTTTCGATAATTTAACTCGGTGTCCAGCTCGTCGGTAAAAATTTTGAAATTATTTTTAAGCACCTCGAGTCGACCGGTGATATTGTAAGGCTAAAGAAGGAACTGTCCGTCATATGTACATATCATGAAATAATGCTCATACTTGAATAATTTGGGAAACAAAGATTATCGCAAACTGTATATCAATGATCGAACTATTCAATAAAAACAAAATAATACTCAATATGTTGTATTAAAACTCTTTCAAAAAGTTTATTTATCTATTTTTATTTCTTTTAAACTGATGACTTGTTTCGTCATCAATGTTGGGGCGAATCGGATAATTTCTTTTTCTTGATTTTTTCTTTGTGCTGTAAGAAAAATACTTTGTTTATATAATATTAAATTATAAAAAATTCAAGTCAAAAATGTAAAGATTAAGAATTTATAGTAAAACTTAATAACAAAATTAGTTTTCTGTTATTTTTTTATCTATAAAAAAAATTGATCTGATTCGCTTTAGTCTACGCATATGTATGTACACAACGTATGCACGCACACATTAATGGGGTACTAACATTACTTTTTTAATACTATTCGTAAAACTGAAATATACGAAATCGCTGTCTTCAGGATATACTTCATTGTTTCACAATTAACATAGAAACATTTTCCACCGGTAAAACGGAACGGAGTTCTCGATCTCATCATTGCGAAATGCAAATCATTCTTCAACGCTAAAGGAAGCGTAAACCAGGAAGTTTCGTATAACGCATAGAATATACCTTCACTTTCTTCTTGCAAGTATTCACTACTATAACTAGGTACCAACGATTGCGTTAATAAAAAGGCTAAACCAAGAGCATATTTCGCTGATTCGATATAATTTTGCTCATTTAAACGTATCTCTAAAAGCAATCCTAAAAGTAAGCATTTTATTTTAAAAGATGCACAAACACGTTCATGCAATGTAAATACTTATATAAAATCTCATAAAATATATTATATTAAATACATGATTAAAAGGTTTTATTTTAAATTTCTCGCCATGTTTAACTTATCAAAGACAGAACTATCATTCCTTAACAGTTGACAAGTAAAAAGTATATAAAAATGGAATGATATATACTCTTGAGTAATTTATAGAAATTGTAAAAATCAACACTTTTTAAAAAAAAACTTTATTTTTCTATAATTTAAAATGAAATCTTTTAGTTGAAAATCCTGTAATAAGTTTTTTTCAATTTTCATATAAGTATGTCGTGTGTGAATGTGAACGTAATAAATAAGAAGTAAATTTTGTTACGTATGTCTTACCTATCAATACAAGCAGAACTGTCGTTATCACCAGTTGAAATAGAATAAGAAAATTGAAGCTGTCTTCCAAATTTTGATATAATTCCGTTAGTTTGTTAAATCTGTTAATTGAGTTGATGAATTTCTTTCGATAATTTAACTCAGAATCCATCTTATTCGCAAAAGTTTTGAACGTATTTTTAAGTATCTCGAGTTGACCGGTGAGATGTATCGTGATGTTGAAGATGAAGGTATCCGCCATATATATCATGAAAGCCGCTATGTTTATTTGAATAATTTGGATAGCCAAGATTATCGCAAACTGTGAACCAGTGGTCGAACTACTCAATGGACCAGATGGAATCATAAATACCCAATTTGATGTATTAACTACATGACATAATAATGCGAAATGTCAAAATAACGTTGCATTGATTTAGTATAAATTAGATTACAAAGTTAACATTTACTATTCATCGTCATTATTTGTTCTTCAAATGCTCTCGTAGGGTCATTCACGTTAAAAGTTATTAAAGATCACACTATGATAATAAGATAATTTTCAATCGCAATTGTACTTAGTTTAAATCTTCTAATATACGATTAAAAAGCGAAATCACGATAGCAATTGGTGTAAACTGTGTAATTTTGGCAAATATATGAATTAAGTCACGCAAATGCAGAATAATTTTTGAAAAATTATAACTATCTTAAAAATCATCATAAATAACTGATTTTAAGAAGAAATTGATGTTAAAAGATCATATTTTTCCTCTAGGTTTTCATATAATGCAGATAACGCATCCTGATGAATGCATGCACATTTGGAAATGCACCAGAAAGGCATTTATGACCGCTATTGTACATACGCACGGACACGGATGATCCCACGAAGACACAAAAAAAAGTAAGTGTTAAGTTAATAAAGATAATAACATAATGACTATAATTAAATAATTTTACCATTTATTGAATCATCCATGAAGAATATTTGCTTCCTATTCATAAATACGATGCCTGATATATAAAGAGTAAAACCTATAATTAATGAGAATAATAACATATAAGTAAGCACTTTGGCTTTAGCCGCATATTTCTTCATAATCTTCTTTTCTTTATTATTTTTAACAGACAACCAATCATCAATAACAGCGTTAATATTCATGCTCAGTTTCTTTTGATTGGCGGTAATACACAAACATTTCGCAATTCCGAGCACTGAACCCGTAAAGAATGCTGTAAATTCTATATTTGAGTTGGTATTCTGGTTGCTCCAGAGATCCATCATAACGAAAGGTAATATTGTCAACTAAAAGAATATTTAATATTTAATATTTGCTCAAATATATATATTTGAGCTATATATATATACATATAATGATGCATGCAATAAAATAATAAATAATTTTTTTTATATTTTATTATAAACATAAGTTTGGAAAAGTAAAATTAAAAAAAAAAGAAATTGCTTTCCTCAAAACTATCATTCCATGAAATCACCAAATATTAATCTCATTGTCAAATAAGTCGCAAACTTATTTTGAAAATTTTAAAGCTTTCTCTTTCGAGATTAATTGTATATGTTATGTGTATTTATATATGTTATACTATTTGCATTAACGTACCTGTGCAATCATACATAGACCCCATCGCATCTTCGTGAATACAGTCTGCGTTTGCAACGGCCATAAACCGTATACTTTCAAAAATACTTTATGAATGTAGAAAACGTCAGTGATGTCATCATTCCAACGTTTATCTGTCATTTTGATGAGTGGGAAAATTCGAATAATCACTCATCAAATTACTTCTTTAGCTGTAAACTAAATTTTGCAACATTATCAATGATTTACGATTGTTCGATTTTGGGATGTTGCAGTAAGTTAAATGTACATATCTAATAATTAATAATTATTGTTACAATGCTCGTGGATAGATAAAGAGACACGCGTGCTTTGATTGGCGGATTAGCGAACGACTCGATTTTATGCACAGCGAACAAGCAAGCAAGAGAATTCGCGAGAATTTGCGATTCTGCGCCAATTTTCGCGGGTTCGGTAAGTCTCGCGTGATCGCGGACACTTCACTGGCTAAGAGCGAAGATTCTCCAACAGAACTCTTGAAATTAAATATCTATACAATAATGACGTGAACACGGAACATATACTAAGAACGAATTGATAGCTTACATTATTGGACAAAACAATCCAGATTCCGTTCTACAATATGATGATGATGTCTTATCAAATAAAGTTATAAAAGAGAGGATAGTGTATAAATATTTCTTTCTCTTTATTAATATGTAAGATCATCACTTGACATAGCTTACTATCCAGCAAAAAAGATGACGTCAAATAATGACGTCTTATTGACGTTAGAGAGATCATTAAGACGTTATTAAGACGTCATTAGACGTCACCTTGTTTGCTGGGTACATACTTCTATGTGTGATGATGAGTTTGATGACAAATAGAAGAGAAAGTGTACTAACGCTTTCACCTCTCTTAAAATTTCATTCTATCATCTAAAACTCGTTATCACATTTGACATTCTGCTCTCTTCCTTAATAATGTAAGCTGTAAGCTAATATTTCGCTATTTGCTAAGATCGGACGTCTATTTATTTTAATTTATTTCATTTCACCTAAATTTAATTTAGTTCTTTTAATTTCTTCTTTCTTAAATTCCGACTAGAATCTTAGTAGTAAATGTATCTTATATTATCTTTTCTGACTTTAATTATTTTCACAATTTATATGCATTAGTTTTATTTTTCTAAGTTTCAAGAATTTTATGTATCTTGACATCTACAACATAATATAAATTTAATTCTGCACTACCACAATTCAATTGAACATTCAATTTGATTACTGAATGTGCGTGCGTGCGCATGTATGTGTGTGCTTAATTACATTGTCACTCATTAATGAATATTGGATCGTTTGAATTGTGCTGCAATGATCTCCTAGCATCTAATATAGAATGAAGTAGAGATGCATCAGGTTATACCGTATATATCGGAACGCAGCTCAGATTGTACAGATCAGTAATGTAATGCAATATAAAAATTGTCCCAAAGCTATACATTCGAAAACTTTTCTAAGGAACTTTGTCAGTCAATATATAATGTAATTTATTATATATGTATTATTGCGTCCGCCGCTCGCTTCCGCACATGCACGACTCCTACACGGCACTCCCGCACTCGCGAAAGGAAGGAACTCTCACATGACTAACGAAAAGAGTTTTATTATAACATAAATACAATCGAGCACGAAAGCCAGATCGCACGTCAAACTCAAACTATCAAAAATGTCGCGAATGTGAATCGTTCATTCGCGATCTCTTCTGTCCGGTTAATTTTTCCCTGCGGCCAGTTAAATTGATTTTTCCTCGACCAGTTGATTAAGCCTGACTGACAACACGGATGTAACAATAAATGTGAAATAACATTTTTACATGTACTTTACCTTCCATTGTTAGCGTAATCGTCGCTTCCATCAGTTGAAATATATTGGAAGCTATTTTCCAAATTTGACAATTGCGTTTATTCACTGTGCCTCTTAATTAAACTGACGAATTTCTTTCGATAATTTAACTCGGTGTCCAGCTCGTCGGCAAAAGTTTTGAAATTATTTTTAAGCACCTCGAGTTGACCAGTGATATGTATTGTAAGGCTGAAGAAAGAAACTGTCCGTCATATATATCATGAAATAATGCTCATACTTGAATAATTTGTGTAACACTCAATGAATGAGTATAATAATATAAGTAATTTGGCTTCAACTGCATATTTCTTTATAATCTTCTTAATTTCCTTAGCAGACAAGCAATCGTCGATAGCAACGTTAATGCTCACACCCACTTTTTTTTGGCAGTAATACACAAACTTTTCATGATCCGAGTATCGAATTCATAATGAATGTTATACAGTCTATATTTGAGTTGGCTAGAAGAGATGCACCATAACCAAAGATATTATTGTAATCTAAATAACAATATTAAATTAATATTTGTGCAAATACTAATAAGTATACATAAATGCACACAATAAATCATTTTTTATGTTTCATTGTAAGCATAAATTTGAAAAAGTAAAATTAAAAAGAAAGAATATGTATTACTTGAAAATATCCTTGACATCTTATTCCTTGAAGTCATTGAATATTTAGAAAAAGATATATATAAAATTATTTTGAAAATTCAATCCTTTCTTTTTCACGTGGTTTAACTGTATATGTTATACTACCATCTCACTTGCATTAACGTACTTGTGCAATTATGCATATACCAATAT
>QKQZ01020506.1:4069-17981 GCA_003595255.1 Solenopsis fugax
TTAAGGCGATGCTGGACCGGTCTCTATACGCGATTAATTTTAAATACTCCGTTCTCTTAATTGGCTTTATAGATCTCAAAATCCTTCTCCACAATTAAAGTAGTGATAAAAACATTCGCTAACTATAATTTAATACGAAAAACGAAAGTTAGTTAAAGAATTACAGTTTAATTATCGGCTTCTGCAGCCGATTCGTGACAACATGTGCCCCATATAAAAGTTTTAGACTTTGTATGTATGAAATAAGTTAGCGGCGAATGAATTAAATGAAAGAGCAGCGCTTGCAGAATGATCCTAGAAATTCTAGTATGAGAGAAAGGACTATTTAAAAATTGTTTATGTAATTTGCACGCGGATTTGGCGGAAAGAGCAAAAACTGCGTTCGTTGTAGTGGAGAGATCTTGCAATAGATGGTGCTAAAGTCGAAAAACAAGGACAGATGAGTGCGTTTNTGCGTTTGACGAAGAGCGCTAGCCTGTTCCCCTTACTCTTTGCCCCGCGCGAGGCCCGTAGTCGTTAGCTTCACGTCGAAGAAAAATCTGTAATGATCTGCAGCACCGACGTTGAGTGAGTTCCACCGGTCAGTCCAGCATCGCCTTAACTCTTTCTAAATTTAATAAGCTTTTATTTTTTGTATTTCTATATGCCAGCTTCAAATACAATGCAATATACTACCAGAGAATCACCCTATATAAATATTGCCATGATCAAGACCGCCGTAAATGGATGTGCAAGTTTGCACTGCACAAAAGCGCATTAACAAGATAGGTGTCAAATTACGTTTTATAAATGTCAATTCTCCATTTCTAATTGCATCTGTTCCCTTCTGTCAGATATAATTTTTTCAAAAAAACAAGTATTGTATATCAATTTAGAGAAATCATGTCAAAACCAAAATCATTGGTTGGATCAGATAGTTATTTTCCAATGTTACCTCTTCTTATACAAATATATAAATAGATTTTTCGAGTCTTATATCATACTTGGTGAGCTATCCAGGCGGACGACGACCTTGTGCGATCTTTTGTGATCCATTTTTGAAATATAATTTTCTTATCTCTTACATTTAATATTTTAAAAACTTTTCTAGATACTTGAAAAAGAATTCAGGTTTGGTTAAATTATTTAATATTTTTTTAACTGAAATTAATGGTTTAAATGTCTTTAGCATACAAAGAAGAGGTAAGATTATGGAAAGGATACAGAAAGGAAAGGTATTCAACACAAACGAACGTGGCAAGAGTATACTATATTTTATCCTTTTAATCATTACAAATCAAACTGTGATTCTTCCTGCGAGTCTGTGTCTCATGTAATAGTGTATGTGTGCAAACTGTGTGTGTATATTCTCTTTTATGAAATTACGTTTATCGTCTATTTAGCATTTCTTAGCGATAACCATTAACGTCATCGTTATTGATATTATCATTATAATTACTTTGATACAATAAGGCGCTATGTGGTAGTAAATAATATATATAATAATGTATAACTTTAATTTTAAATACATGAGCATAATAAATTTAGCAGTTGAGAGTGAGGAAATTATATTTTTCGTTGTTTAATTTCGTTATTGCTCTATGATTTTGTAGGAGACGCTCTATAAAATCGAACGTACGTTTCATCGATAAAAATATATTTTTAAATAACGCGGAATAAGTTTGCATCTATATTGCAAACCTTTGTATATATTTATATATATATATGAAGTATATATATAAATGTATACATATAGATTTATATATATGTATGTATATTATATATATGCATATATATATATAATGTGTGTATATATACATATATTTAGATTTATAGACGTACAGATATAATCGTTAAGATGCGTATATACAAAAATATGTACAAATGTTTCTTGTTTTTTTTTTCTTTCGTTATCACCCTCCTCTTTCTTATCTTCCAACATCTACATCTTGGACTCCTTGACATATACGTAATATGGCATTCGTTACCTTGGAGATATCTCTCGTCAAGCTATCCTCGATCTGAATTAAAAGTCAAGATCTTTTTATCTTCTGTATTAACACTAGAACGATTAAATTTGCTTTGAAAGTAAACAAGAAAAAGTATAAAAATTTATTTTAATTAAAAATTTTTAATTATTTTTAAAAAATTCATATGGATTCATATTCGAACGACGATAAAAACGTTTTCCTTTATATTAAAATTTCCCTTATCTACACTGTGCGTTAAAAATTTCATCGAAGTCTTTATTTATCAAAACTTACTATTTAAGAAAATCTCAAAGACTAGTCTAGTCGTTCTAGTATTAAAAGCGACGTCACGAAAAATTTCTTTTCTGCGATACTTTTCATGTCATCACCGTAATCGATAAACATTTTAGAGTAACACATCTTGCACATTTTGAAACACTTCTTATCATTATTCGCATTATATTATCTATTAATATAATAACGATGTGAATTTTTCTTTTTAAATTATGACGAAAAATCGATTTATAAAACCAGCTAAATCAAGGCAAATGCAACATAGACTGTCTATGTAATCAATCCTTAAAGAATTATTTATATATACTTCATTAATATTGTACATAAAATTCGTAAACACTTATCCTGGATCTTAAAAAGCAGTTGTGATTAATTCGAATCATCACAACATTGTCGCTTATTTGCGGAAATGAGTATTTTCGGTTGTTGCGCTTCTGAATACTCATATGTATCCACGGTGTGATAAGATGAGCAACGTAACGATTACAGTGCATACTGTCCGGCACATCGTGATACAACTACCGAGGTTTATTACAAATAATTTGTAGTTTAATCATTTCACGCTGGTATTAATACGAGCAAATATATTACATAAGAAAATTATGCAATCTAAGAAAAATCATTTTTTACTTATTTAATACAGAAGCGAGAAGTATCACTTCCTCGTCAATTGTATCACGATATCTAGTATCGGATACCCTGTATATATTCGCGGTGCTTTTCCCGCGCGACTAATTCAACAATAAGGCACATTGTTGCACGATCTGTTGGTATAGAAGTGTTTGAACCGTTCGAGACAGACAGAGATTATGGTGTCGTTCTACATCTAGATCGCCAAAAACGATACCATGACCTCCTGCTAATTACTTTGTCTTCTCAATTCCCTGGCACCTACAGCCTAAAGTCCTACAACCTGAAATTCCAGACAATAATCAACGAATGTCTATGTTCGTCCGAAAACGGTTGAGATAAGGCAATCTGTTTCTACATCCCCCCCCTCCCACCTCAAAACAATGAGTTTTGAAAATTCCATGGCTAAGATTAAAGAAATAAAAATAAAGTTGCATCTGATTTGATCAGTGAGTAGAATTTGTGCGAGTATTTCGTTTGATGAAAATCTAATCAGATAAAAAGAAATTATTATAGAAAATTTTGCAATAACTGCGATTGGCCCTTATAACTCATTAATTGTTTTCATGTATTTTTGTTAATTTTATATTAGAGAGTCCGTTGAGTTTAATTTATAATATTATACTATTTATTATTTTATTAAAAAGAAGATACGAGTAAAGAATTCGGCTATATTAGATTTGGAAGTTACGAATCGTGTCGCCAGAATCGATACGCGTGAAGGACACTTGGATATTCCTTTCCGTTGGATTCATTTACAACCCGAGAATTCAAAACTAGGAAACAGAACACGTTGTAAAACGGCAATACCGAAGTCGGAGCGAAATACGCTAGCCAACTTAGGAACAGCCTTTTTTCATTAGACTTTCGAGTTGCAGACCAGCTGCTCGGTGGGTCATGTGCTCCGACGCACAGAGGGAACGAACGACGCGACATGCGAGAGTGTCGCGATCGCGATTTCGCGACGTGGACTTGAGTCAGGTTAAACAATTAAATAGCCTATCGTACCGTAGAGAGTATCGTTTAAATAATTTACGTTTCTGTATATACACAATCGCGCTCGCGTTCGCGCATAATCCTCGCTGCTACGTCCGTCGAAGGGTTGCTTCTGAGCATTGGCAGCATTGGCACATGCACTGCGATCACTGATCATCGGTTGCATCATTGGCTACAACAGCTTCGCAGCACACAATTTGTCGATAACAATCCGTCTTATTCTTTCGAGCTCTTTGATGCGCCCATCTTACAAATTTGCGCATGGCACCTGGGATTCAGAGTTAGAAGGCAGCGGCTTCGCGACTATTATCTCTTTTTCTCTTGCTTTTTCCTGTAATGCTGCTCAAATTCAAAGGAGAACAGATCTATGAACGCGGAATTGTAACTCCGTCGCTCAATTTTCCAGCCTTCACACTTCCACACCGAGAACCCGATCAACGACATATTCGTACCTCTTCGGCTCTCCATTGCTATTCTTCTCAGCAGACTTCGGTAAAGACTCTCTCTCGCCGTTCTCTGAACTTCGCGTGCTCGTCTCCGTCGCTGATCGACCTTTAGCGTTCACAGAATTACTGTCAACGTTGGATAATGCAACCTCATCCTCGTCGGTAATTGTAACGGCGACATGTGTAACATTTCGATCCATGACACCACTTTTCGTGGCGGGTGATGCACTTCCCCCAGAAGCGTTGTTCGGCCGCGTTGACGAAAAATTCATAAATTCATGAGCGTTGGTAACGGGCTCCGACGCGTACTTTCTGTGCGTGTGCGATGCCGCGGACGCACCTTCAGTCCCGAGCTCTTCAGGTGGCAAAACAGGAACATTCAGATTAACCCGCGTAAAGAAGGCCATCTTTTCTCTGAAAAAAAGTAACGTTGCTGGTTCATATAATCTTTATAATATACTTTTTTCCTACTAAATTCTTACATCTTTGAAATTAAAAAATTTACAGATTTTTATCGCAATCTTACTTGAAAGAAATTATATCGGGCTTTCCCTTCCCAGCTTTCGTTTTTCTCAATTTGTAGATCTCTTTTGAAGTTTTCTTCAACATCTTCTCCACCTTCTTATCCTCGAGACTCTTGCCGTTTCTACTACTTTCAGCCTGCGCCATGAGAGTTTGAAATTTCTGGTCTTCCATCAGCCACGACACTGTCTCAACATCGCGTTTCTCGTACGCTTGTTCCATTCGTTGCTTCCAATCCCGTAACCTATTAAGATCATCTTGGAGATTATACCAATTAGCCATGTGTGCCTGGTAATCTAATTCAAGATCCAACGATGTCCTCACTGTCGGTGGCAAATGGGACGACTTCTTTGTAGTTTTGTAACTGAGAGCAGAGGATGGTCGACGCCATCGAAGGGAACGTCTCTCCACCGAGTTTCGTTGGAAAGGTCCGCCTCTACGATAAAGCGGCATACTACTGTCGCTGTCGCTGCGATTAAGCTGCGCAAGACAAGATGCAAAAAGAAATAAATAAACAATAATAAAGAAAGACTCTTCAGGATGTCAAAATTCTAAAACTATAATTTATAAATTCAATAAATAAGTAATCAATGAAAATTCTGCCAACATAAACTAATAATTGATCGAAATTTTCTTGAATTTAAAAATTTAAGAGTTAAAATCTTTATATTTTGCAAACTTTTTCTTTCTATATAGAATTCTGTACGAAAGAAAATAAAGACACGTGTGTAATAGTGAAACAATTTTGATTGAAACTCACCCGACAGATGTAATGATTTCTGCTGACGGCTGCACTAGGTGAGAACGTCTGACTCCTTTTGATTACAATAGAATTTTTGTCGTCGTGAATAGCTCCGGTTGCAACGCCAGCCGCAGAGAGTTTCCTCTGTTTACCTTGTTCCGGAATAAACACGCATTCAGTGTTTGTTTCCTTGTCCTGTGTTTGTCTCGTTTCTTCATTCAATTCTTCATCTTCCTGTTATTTTATAAATAAAGAATCATTATAAGTTTGAAGTCAATTTTTTTTCTTAATAAAAATGTCTACAGTCTTGTCAGTGAGCAATTTAAGATTCAGCGTAAGTCCGACAAAACATTTACACTAATCGTAACAACGATAAAAAAATGCGAAGTTCTATTAAATTATGTTTTTAATTGCTTCGGTACATCTCACAGTGAGTTCAAATGAATCAAAGCGATAAATAAATATCATTTACATAGCAACGTAGTTGCTTACCTCATGTTCCAAAACATCTTCAAGAATGTTATCCTCCATCGTAAACTCTACGATGATACCTTCTTCATCGCTGTCCTCACTCCCGCTTTCACTGCCATCGTCCTCATCCTCTTCTTCCGGACTACGTAGACAATTCAGCTCTTCCAACCTCAGCGTTACGGCTGTCTGCAGCTCGTCGCAGCCTTGATTCCTCGTTAAGGTGGATGTTTGGGAACTGATTATTGTACTTTCGTCACTACTCTCTTCCTCTCTCTTCTTCGTATTTTGCACGCTCCTATAAACCGAAATATCTGACTCTTGCTTGTCGTGTTTTCCCAGTTTGATACTCGTAGAGGCGCCATTGGTGTCGGAGCTGTCGGACGGTTGCATGAAGCGGAAGGAAAGTATATTGTACCATTTCACGCTAGGAGATTCTGGACTAAAGTCTGCCAGCGAGACTTGCGCAGAACCCTGTAATCAAATCATCGGTAGGGACCGTCCAGGATGACTAATGACACTTTATTCTTAATTTAGCAACCGCCTATTTGTCGTTCGAGAGAACATAAAACTTAGATCATTTTTACGAAAGAAAAAATTATTAATTCTGCAAGTCATCTCGGATTTTTGATCGTAACGTACTATTGATTAAACATGGAATAATCTCGGAATGAAGTAAGAACTTGTCACACGAATAAAATAAGTTTGAAAAAAATATACATACCAAACATTTTTCAGCCTCGGTGCACCAAAGTGTTACTTGCAGTGTCTTCGTGTACAATTTGTTGAGCGGCACGGCGATGGGGAACGTCTCGCCGAAAGTCGGTTTTCGCAAGTCCACGACGGACTTCGTGCAACACGTGTGGTTGATGGGCAGTTGCATCGGTAGCAGGGCGACTTTGATGTACCTGAAATGCGAAACGAGAAAAAAACATTAATTTCGCGGGTAAAAAGACGTTTCAATGCGTAGTTGTACTTTCAGGTCGCGGATTCGCTCATGAGCTATCAATTATTCTCTAAAAGGATCTTCAGAAGAAAGCAAATAGAATTCGAGAGAAGGCACGGTATCTTTCTTTCTTGCCTCCCTCTCTTTCCATTCATCGGCGGGATTGGAAAACGTGGGTTCACCGCCGCGTGAAAGATGGATCATTAATCAAATGCTGCAGCATAACTATATACATTAATCTGTCTCCCTTCCTCGATGAAGCGTCGTGCTGTTTCGCGAATTTATGGCCGGTGGCCGGGCACAATGGCCGCGAGAATAAATTCCTGAGTGGCTGTAAAACTAATTGCGAGACGCGGTATCGCTGATAATAGCCGGCTCTTACGTAACGAAGGTGAGTGCGACGCGCGGCTGGTCAATGATCCAGACACGAGTGCGCGACAAGGATTTTAGAATTACATTCCAATTTAAGATATGTCGGTGGAGGTTCGAGTGATCGATCGGCCGACCAACTCGGGTCATTAAATCCACCGATTGCGAACGGCGAATAGACAAAAGTCGAGTGCATTTGCGTAACAGGCCGGCAGGTTGATCTAACATTACGCAACGAAGTTATTTAATCGGTGAAGTTATTTTTAAAAACGAGATACTGTTCGCGGATAGTTGGAGCTATCAGCGGCGTGGCTGTACACATTAAATGTCGCGATATTAACTAATCGCGAATACAAATATTTGTCTTATGTCTTCCAAAGAATGATAATTGAAATGTAAAACTAGTGACACGTAGAAAAACTTAAGCAATAAAATGTAAGCAGTATGGAAACAACAGTATAGATTCTTCATGTTATTGCTTAAAGTTCTCAACTGTGATTAATTGAAAAACATTGGTTATTATTTGGAATATATCCTTTGAAAATAATTAGAAAAGAGTAAGTACTCACACTTGCGCGTTATCAGGTATGAAAAGCGCGGCCAGATTTCTCGCGCGTTCGATGCCAACATGAAGTAATCCGTCGCTCACCGAATACCTAACAAATGTAAAATTATGGATTTCAATTCAATTGTTCGTTTCGAGATTCATTACAAGAACGCGAGCAAATTCACGCAAAATGAAAAGTATAAAAAAAAAGATAATTTATCATAATTGAATAAATATAAATAGAAATGTTTACATATTATTTAAAAAAATATATTATAAAAAATTAAAAAAAATATTTTATAAAAATACTTTGTATATTTGTAAATATTTTTTAAAATTTTATAGCAATANTTGTATATTTGTAAATATTTTTTAAAATTTTATAGCAATATACATTTTTGCAAAACGAATATATTTCTACAATATTGAGACATTTTAATTTGATATTTTTACAATATAATCCATAAATAAAATAAACAAAACATACCTTAGTTTGATCTGCACCTGTGCCGTTTCCAAGCTCATTTCGCCGGAAGTTAATGAGTCCACGTCGGAGATGGGTCCGGACAATCTTTTCCGATTGCACGCCTCGAAGACACCCGAGTCACCTGCGACGCTCTCATCAGAGACCGCGGCGGAGACGGATCTAGTGTTGGTGCCAGAACTACTGGCCCTCGACCTGATTCCTGTAGGCGGTGGCGTCTCGCTAATTGGCGACAAAGGAGGTGGCTCCTGCGACACAGATGATGGCGGTGCCTGCTGCAGTTGCAATTGAACGCCACTCGCGCCTGGCCTGCCTAGGCCGCTTCCCTGGGACATGTTACTCGATTGCAGCTCGACAGGTGGATGTGGACCGACCACGAGTTTCAGACGATCCTGCGAATTGACGGAGCAAGACTGCTCTTGCTGTGTCGTTACACCTTGCTGCTGACTGAGCCTGAACTCTGACAAACGGTCCTCCAATTGATTCCCGTCCAAGTGAGGCGCGACGGCACCGCTACTTGCTATCGTCGTCGCTGTTGTCGTTACCACCGTTGCAGATGCCGCTCTCTGATGCTGTCTCCTTTGCTGCTCTATCTGCTCATAGGCAGGCGGCGGACCCATCGGCGCATTTTCGTACAATGGCGATACCGGCGGGCTTACGCTGGACAGGCTCGATCTTGGGGAAAGACTGGGCTGAGATCTACCAGGCGAAGGTGTGCCAACGAGATTATTCTGTTCGGAACCGCGCAACAATCTTTCGACACGTCTGTGAAGGTCAACCATGTCGACCGGTCGTTCCTGCTGCGAACCGGCTGATCCCAGACACTGTGGACTGCCGTATATGTCCGTGAAACTAAGTCCAGAGCTGAGGGAGCCCTTGCTGCTCGTCGTGCTGAGGCTACCGAGACTGGAACTGCTGCTCACCGACAACGTACTAGCGCTCAAAGTCTTCAACTGACCTTCCAACATCGCCATTGAGCGTAGTGCGTTTCTGAGTTGTTGCAATAACAGTTGCTTCTCTTCGTGAAGCCGCACGCGATCGGTGATGGTCTTATTCGAAAGTTCGAACGCAGTATTAAGATCTTGTTCAAGCCTGCGAATCTCCAACTGAATCTTCTTCATATCCTGTTGCGTCCTCGTGCGCGGTGTGATGCTACGTAACTCCCTCAACAACTGTTCCTTTTCCTGGAATAGTAATAGCTTGTCCTTGTCGCTCTCGGTTTGACCTGGCGTCACCTTCTCCTCGAGATCCGCCAACTGCTGTTGTATATGCTGGATCTGTTTTCTCGCCTCATCGTATTGCAGCCTCATACGCGCCATCTCAGCTAACCGGGTACCGATCGGTACCAGCTCGCCCGAGAGGTCGGTCTGAGAAGCCGTACTGAGCTTCTCCTGCGGTAGGCTGAGCGTGCTAGCTTCCGGACTGCCCTCACATAGTTGCAACCTCGTCAGTTCATCCTTTAATTGTGCGAGCGATTGCATTAACTCGGCCTTCTCTTTCTCGCCCGAGCTCAAGGACTTTTGGATGTTGCGGAGCTCCGTCATGATCGCTTGCGCCTCCATGATATTATAGCATCCACCATGATGGCTGCTTAATTTTTGTTCCACACTGTGGAAAGAAGTAAATCACGGAAGTTAGTTTAGTTGTTCTCAAGTGTTGTAAGCACTACAAATAATTGGCAATATAATGTGTAATAGTTATTGTTAAATAGTTATTAATAAAAAAAGCTTCGATTTCTTAAATAAAAAAATTATTAGATACTAAAATAAGCACAAGACAAAATTTTATATAAAATCTTAGTAAGATGGATATAAATAATGTTCATTAAGATTTGTAATTAAACCTTAAATCCAGAAAAAATAATTTATTTAAGTAGTTTAGTGCAAGAATTGGTCGTCGCCTATTAATATTCGTATATGTAATACCTGGCGAGAGTATCTACTCCTCGTTGCGTGCAATTCATCTCTGCTCGAATCTGTTCGAGTTCTCGTTTTAGTCGAGAAACTCGGCTCCTTGCGAGTGCTACGTCCGATTTAAGCAGGTCAGGGTCATATTTGGTACTCAAGGAACTCGAGCTGGAACACACTGTGAACCACAAATTCCCGTCAACACTTTCCGATGAGAGCTTTTTTTGCCTATATATTCGCGTTACAATCTATTTAATATTTAAAATCAGATCGAATATAAAATCCAAAATTCGAAAACTGCCGAATCAAAGCGAATTCCTTAATCCATAGCAACACGTCGTTCCGCATTCTCGTTTTAATGGCGGAACACTTTTCGACCATGATAGAATTGACGAAGTATTCGTACAAATAGCCGCATATAATGCGCACAGTATATATAAGTTACTAATCAATTCAGGAAACGATTAAAATCCACTTTCTGTTAAATTACACTCACAACTTGTACGCGATGCTCCAAGGGTGGTCAACGCGTTATTAAGGTGATTGTACTCATCCTGAGCCAGGCAGAGCCTCTGATGTTTTACGTCATAGATCTCCTTCTTCGCCTATAACACAAATATTTGATTGCACTTCTTTAGAACAATTGTCAATAACTGATTTTTATATCTATCAATATCATATAATATGATAAACACTCGTTTTTATCTCGTGTCGATCATTATAGTCGGCAAAACATCTTTCCACGTAAGATGTAAGACAAATTAATTAAATGTATTAAGAAAATGATAAACGCTAAAGGGATAGTTTGTTGTAACTTTTAAACGGTATTTATTTAAGTTTTAAGTATTTAGATGCCTGTACTTCCATAAATAGCAGCGTTGCCGAGCTGTGCGGTTTTCAATTATTTATTTAGCGATCATGTGCAAATTGAGCGCGCTAGAATGTCAGATGTTAACTTATATGTGCAAAGATTATAAGTGAAGAAATGTAAGTGAGGAGGATTAAACGAGAAACCTTCAAGACAATAAATCCAAGGAGACAAATATCTTTCTTTAATATAAGAGACTTTGTCAACAACTTTTCTGATAATCATTGAAAAAAGAGGTCTATTGTAATTTTATATTTTCAGATAATTAGAATAAAAAAGATTTATCTTAATCATATAAGTATAATAATTCTTGATATCGTCTGTTGATTCTGTATTTAAAACATTTATATGTGGAAAATGTAATTAAATATTCCTATTATGCAGTTTTTCATCCCATATGTGATATCACTGTATTTCCAATATCCGGAAAAACCACACGGTTTCTTATGCAAAGAATGCATCACAATATATCAATCTCATAATAATAATCACACATTCAATGACACATCACGTTCTATCGTAAAAGAACATTTTAACATCTCGGTGATGAAACTTTGCGAAACACTTCTTAAAAAAGACGAGAACGCAATTTTACATTGCAAACAGAACCACCAAGACACGATTTCCATCCTTGGAAAGAGGAGCGACGCGCGATATTATACTGGTAGAACCGACGAGTGCTTGCAAATATTTCTTACGAATAATCCCAAGTGAATCCTTACATATTCGCAGTAGTAATACGCTGTAGCATCGGTGTCATTGCGCTTATAACACTGCTCCCAGTAGAACCTCTGTATCTGTTCGTCGTTTTCGTAATCATTATGATAACACATTCTCATACGGTATTGCGACACGACGTTTTCGTAGATTTGTTCTTGCTGTTGCTGTTGCTGCTGAATTAAGCGTTGCTGTTGATACTGAAGGTATGTTGGAGGTTGCAGACTTCTGTATTGCTGTAGCTGCTGCTGCTGTTGTTGCTGTTGCTGCTGTTGTTGGTGATGATGATGATGGTAATTGTTCACGTAGTTACGGTACTGATGTGCCGGTACGAGTACGCAGAGGGTGTACTGACGGTCCATGCCGAGTACACGGTGGACTGTGCGCACTCTCTGGCTACGCGATGCCTTTCTTCCTCCTGTTCCTCCTCCTCCACCTCCGCTTTTTCCTCTTCTTCCTCTCTTCTTTCTATTTCTCTTCCACCTTCTCTTTCTCTTTCCGCCTCCTTTCGTTTCTCCACTTCTTCACTTCCTCTTCTCGATCCCCGTCTCGTACCCTCCTGCGCTCTCGTGTACTCTTCTATCTCCTCTTTTCTCCTCGCCTCATCTTCGCGAAGGCCTCCTCGAGACTGGCCAGTGTACGGGGCCCGAAATTCCGATCCCCACCCCCTCCCCTCCGTGGGTCTCAATTTTTAAGGGATCCCACCTTTTTTCCTCTTTTTGCCTTCTCTTCCTTCGCTTCTTGCATCGTCCGGCCAGTCCTGCCTGCCCCTTCTCTCGCACATACAGTACCCATCCTATCCCTCCCCCGATACCCCTTTTACCCCTACCACCGCTACCTCGCGCACACAGATTCTTTCCTCTCTTCAACGGGATGGAGCACAAACTGGCTTCACGTACTCCCTCTTCATCCTCGTCCTCCTCTTCTTCTTCTTCTGCTTCTTCTTCTTCGTCATCTTCTCCTCTCTCATTCCAGGTGCTTCCTCCATCGTATATTTTTCATGCCATCTCTCTCACTTCTCAGCGACCTCAAGCGCCTCTTTCTTGCCCAACGTAAAAAGGCGGGCCTCGGCAGCCCCGACAAGATTGTTGGCAACTAGGACCTCGATTCGTACTCTAAGTTTTGATTTCGAGAGAATTACTTTAAAATTTCAACGACGCAATACAATGCCTCACTCTCGCACAAATTAGTTAACCTGTCTTACAAGTAGATCTTAAGATTAAAATTATTAGATATTCAATATCATTAATAATCAGTTATGTAAAGATGAAAACCTCTTTCTTCCTTTAAAGGAAAAGAATTTCATATAACTTGTATTTTATTTTGATTGAAAATTTTAAGTATTCTTGTTATCAAAGTTTTTAATCGAGACGGGAGTTATAAAACAATTTTCATGTTAAAATATCACTTGTATATTGCACTTTTGTATATAAAAGTGCATGCAAAGTGAAAAGAAAAATATTATACAGAGTTGATAAAAACAGCAACGATATTTTGCAAATATTTTTTTAGCTTTTTGTATCAAATAAGTTTCAGCTTATTGTACAAAAATGTTGAAACCTATGTTTATCATCGTCGTTTTGATCCCCGAGGGCTATTTCTATTTTTTCAGACTAGTGGAATGTTGTCGCATGCAATCCAGAAGCGTAGGGCGCCTGAGGGCCTGTGCACGATTCTGTCATTGGTGGGGACAGCGCGCGCGCGCAAGCTATGAGGACAGGAGCAAGCAAGAGGAAGGTGGACGAGAGGGTAGCCAGGATTGCTGAGGGATCAGCGGAGGACGAGGACGAATGAACGAAGGAGAGGTAGAACGAGGTATGAAGAAGGGACGCGATGGAAGGGCAAGGAAAGAGGCGGGAAAAGGGAAGAGCGGGGAAGAGTTCTGGCGAGGTCACGGTACGACCCTGCTTGAACGTGGTCGCATCCGTCGGGGCCTTGCCGTCGGTAGTAGAACCGACCTTGAGTCGCGCATTATGCCCCGTCCTTGTTGGAATTTCTGGGGCCCCTACTGGCCCCATCAGCCGTGT
>QKQZ01020510.1:0-23287 GCA_003595255.1 Solenopsis fugax
TATATATATAAGAATCAATTACTGCAGCAATTATTAAAACAAAAATGTCATACCTTGTGTCGAATTATTATTAAGATCTCCTCTCGCTAATAACATTCGCTATCTTTACATTCAATATTAATGCTTTCTTTACATTTAATATTATGATCCAATAGAAAAGAGCTCCGCAAAGTTGGTAGCGAATTCGCGACACGCACAATCCTTAAGGGGTTGAACCCTCCTCGATACGCTTTGCACAACACGGCGCGACGTGAATGGAGGGCGCGCTTGGTGAACACTAATTTTATCTAGAAACGACCGTGCGTTATACCGTGCTCGTTACGCCAGGCAATAAAACGGAATCCGTTGGATCTCGTAAGTGTATGGTCTGTGCTATTTTCGTCTAATTAACGTTACTCGAGTCAGCGTTTTAATATCGAGAAATTGGCAAATTCAAATGTCGTGACATTATTTCCTACCCTTTTCAGTTAACCTTAAGCACGCAATCTTATATTTTATTGTACACCGAGCTTCATGTTAATTCTTAAGTTGTAACCAATGTAAACTGTAATTTATCTTTTATAAATATTGTTAGACTTTCGAAAACATGTGGACGCATTGCTTATGTTTTAAAGAATAAAAAAATCTATTTTTTCTCATCTCTCTGTGTGATATAAAATCACTTTTTTCTATCTGGTTTGAAAAATTAGATCATATATAAACAGCGATCTACATTCTTTGATGGAATAACACTTAGAGTAATATTCTATTGGGATTTTAACTCGTGTACAATATGGCCGCCTCAATAAGGATATTCCACGTCTATGTTCACATTACACACTCAAATATGAGTATGTAGTGTGAACATTGACGTGGAATATCCTTATTGAGGTGGCCATAGTTAAAATCTCAATAATTTCAGATTTTTTCATCGATTCGGATTCGATTTATTTTAAAATCAGCATAGTTTCAACAAATATTCAATAAAACAAAAATAGAAATAAAAATAAAATAGCAATTTATCGTTTTTTGTAATAGAAAGCTCTTTATAAGTAGACGATTTCTTTTTTCGAGAATTTCTTTCTTCGAGAATGCATCAGAAATGTAGTTATATATATTTAACAGATAGTTAACATTACAATTAGCACTTAACATTTCATTGAGATGAATTCTATCATAATTATCATATATTATTATTTGCATTGGTAACTTCTTTTACCTATGAATTGTATAATTCTCGACATTTCGATAATAAAATTTGGAAATTGTAAAGTTCAAGCAAAATTCAGTTTATTAACCGGATATCGAGCGAGGCCATTGCCAGGCACAGCACGGCATTGAATCTTTCATTAGTTTATTCGGACGCGGAAATGAAATAATAATTATATCGTAATTGTCGACCGTGTTCGCAACACAATTACGCGAATTTATTAGTGATTCGTTAAATTGAAGGTTTCATCGTGGCGGCTTCGCGTATATACGGCCGGCTTAATGATACAAACAACAATAAACAGCGATGGCAATAATATTCGGTCGCTTGTTTAAGAATATAATTAATTTGTTATAGATTATTACATTTTCGTCGTCCGGCAAATAAACCCGTCTACCAATATGGAAACATTTGTTATCGTTTATTCCGCAATCGAATGCCGTCGATCTACAGAGAGAATAATAACATAATTACTTTTTTTAAATATATATGTTGAATATTCTAAATATGTTCTATATATATATATTCAATAAATATATCCTACATCTATACATATATGTATATATGTACGTATATGTATACATATATATAGAATCCTTGGCACAAACATCTTTTTACAAATATTATTTTTAAACTCTGAAATATTATAGTCGATTTTTCTAAAAACAAATTTAAGTAAAATTTTCAATAAAAATAAAAATATTCTATACTTCTTTAGCGAATTTCTTAGAAACAATACATTGTATTAACACTAATAGTTCCGGCAATCTAAAAATTCCAAAATTAATTTAGTGCCTTATACATATTATAAAGTAATACGTAATACCATTCAGGTGATCATTATTGAAAATCCATCAGTGACAAAAAGGATACTCTATATATGTATATCCCCTTTCTGAACCCCTTCTTCCACATCATTGCTGCAACCGATGAAATGAGCTTATTATATGCAACGGATCGACGATAAACGAGAATTTATCGTCATAAACAAATGCACCGCGACTATTTCTTCGCTCATTAAACATCTATACGCGAGGCAATTTAAAATCGAAATAAATTCCGTTTTATCGTCCGTGTGCGATTATCTTGTCAGAGTATATCCGCGACATAAATATTTCGTTTTCTTTTGCATCATCATTTTTGCGGTATCTCATTAAGACAGACCCCGGTCGTCCTTGGATCAAGAAAATCCTCTCCGGTTATTAACTATTTCCATCGTTGATCAATCCTACAAGCATTACGATGTTAATTAGAAGCATGTGTGATGCTTCTAATTAATAAGAAAAATGTAATCTTTAATCAAATTAACTTATTTCAGAAAGTGATTAATAATCAAATGGAAAAGATTAATAATAAATATCATGTTTCTTTTCGTATTAGGCCTCTAAATAACAAAATTTTTTATTTAAGTAATGGTATTTAAGTGGTATTTTTTAAATTATTTGCACGTACGTAATTTGGACGTACACGTGTCATTAATAACTATCTTATCTTTTTATTTATGGGAGTGGCACATCGATACTTCGAGAATACACTTGGACTTGCGTTAAACCGACAATCTTCTGATGACTTTCACGTCAAGCAGCCAATGAAAGGGCGAAAAAAAGGAGAGAAGCGAGAGAAAGGTGGAGGTCGGCTATTTATGGGGGTTGTGCGCACTTTTGTCGGACGTACGCTTAGTGTAAAGCCGGCCTTATCTTTTACGCGATTTAAGGGCTTGTAACTGCGCGTAATCACGCAGCACGCGTACACGCTTTCCTTCCCTCCGGAATCCGTTGAAATGCCTGTTTCTTTTCATTCCGGACTTAACCTACGCCCCTACAATCACCCCAACTGCCACGGATACGCAACGACCCTTTTATTACCTCTTTACACTTTCATGAGTCACGTTATGGAAATGTAATTTCAATAAGAATTGTCATATTTTTATAAGTCAATCATAAATGTAATTTCAATAAGAATTGTCATATTTTTATAAGTCAATCATAAGTAATAAATCGTTTATAAAGACAACAAAATAATCAAATAAGGGAGAAAGAGAATAAAACATTGAAATGTCACAATTTATTTAAGTTTCCTCATTCTTATTTGGTTTAATTGCCTTTTTCTCTCTTTCTCTCTCTCTCTCTCTCTCCTTTCTGTCATTTAATTCTTTTATTGTCTTTATAATCGATTTATCATTTATAAATTTATAGTCGACTTATAAAAATGCAACTAAAAATATGACAATTACTGCAATGCATTTATTGTGGCTATTTATTTCCACTCACATTCGCAGAGATTGGGCAAAGTGTGATTTTACGTTATGTGGAGACCATGGAGAGAACAACACAATATCACACTTTGCGCAATTCCTACAACTGGAACGGCTTCCTCGGAAGGTGTGTAAATGCGGACTTTGAATACACTAAACAAGGAACGTTAGCGGTCTAGTTTACAGTATAGACGTCTGTGCTTTAGTCCGTGTGGATTAGCGATCCCCGAGCTGATGTGGAGCAGGGAAATTTGTGCGGTGAAATTCGCGCGGTCCACACTTAACAGCGCCAAGCGCGCGTTGACAGTTTGGTAATGGAGCCAGCGAGTTCAGCGCAAGATTCAACGGCGACGACGTCTGGTATGGACGTATCTCGCCAGTCGATATTGCCTTTCGGCGACCTGAAAGAGCGTGTCGGCGTGTCGGTGCGCGCGGAAAACGCCGAAGGTTGTGTGTCGCTCGCTCGGTGCAGCTGCATTCACGTCGAAAGCCACTTTGCCACGGGGCGCGGTGGCGTTCGCGACATAAAGTGTGGTGCTGGGCGTGTTATCGCGCAGCACGCAATATCGCAACTTCTCTCAAACTAGAGTGAAATTAATCTTTTCTCTGCTTAATGATACGTGCGGTTGTTGCGAGTGCAAATTATGACGGAGTGCAATGCAAAATTGAATTTATAAAGGATGTAAGTTTCTATAATTTCTATTATATTTATATATATTGTAGAAAAGCCAGACTTTTACAAATGAAAAGAAATTTGAAAACCTAACGTTAAAATTTTTATATATTCCAATTTTTAATAGTGAATTATAACTAGCAAATTTTATTTAACTAAAAATATTATTAAATCTTTTCTGTTAAAGAAACCTCAACAAAACATCATAAACCAAATTCTAATAAAAATTTCATTGATAACGTGTAAAATACCTCATACGCCTCTGTGAACAATTCAAAAGAGCAACTGTATAAAAGGAATCACGAAACCCTCTCAACCAGATTTTTTCGGACACAAGCTTTTAATTACACTCGTACCGCCTAGCAAAAACTAGATTTTTTTTTTTCACTGCGTTTAATTCGAGCAGGATCTATCGTTCAATGCAGCTCGCTTTTGATGGGATTCATCGTGCGCAAATGCACTTCTATATGTCCGAGAATCCTGACTTTGCTAGACGTTACTCATACTGGCAGGTGTAACAAATCGGTGAAATCTCTCTCTTTCTCTCTCTCTCTCTCTCTCTCTCTCTTTCTCTCTCTCTCTCTCTCTCTCTTTCTCCGATGCTCGAGGATTAAAACCTTTGACGCGCAATTCCATGACACATCGCCGTGATTAGCGCGTGGCTTATCGCACGTGAGTTTGACAAAGTCCACTGAATATCCCGCTGTGAATTCGCTCGTTTATCAATCGCCTTAATCTATCGATGGTCGTAATCCATTCTTCTTCGGTCGTATAAAACTTCCCACTCCAAAAATATGCAACCATAGAGAAAAGTTGTTCTAAAGCAGTGATTAGATTTAGATGCAACTTTCGATTTTTGAGTCATCCATTATCCTCTTCTTATCGCTCACGTTTTGACAATAACCAGTCGCACGTAAGGCGCGTGACGCTTTCAAAAATAGTAATATCACGCATACGATGAGTTCCGCTAAATTATTGAATTCTTTCCCTTAAATCTACAATCCCATCGTATTCATGGCTATTTCTGACACATCACGTACCTTAGTTCGACAGCTTCGTCAAAATACGAATGGCAAGGATAGCGAGCATCGACACGAAAATCGAACCGAATCTTGCAACTAAAATCGACCACTTCTACGTCATGCACTAGGTGATCAAATCGTCGTTCACGCAGCGAATAACATTTTCATAGGCCTCCTCGGGGTCTGTTAAAGTTTTTCGCTTTCATGCAAAATAACATGTTTCGTCGATCGATCAAATGAAAAAGGAAGAGACAGGAAGGTGACGTGCAACGTCGATGGCCGAGAAATGTCGTGCACGCTCGACCTCGTCCTCGTGAATTGCCCACCATTCATTTTCGAGAATTTCTGCTTCACCTTCCGTCTTATCCTTTTTCTGTACCTCTTGGGAATTTCAAAGTCACAGATTGCCGTTGGAGACGCGTGCAAACACATGCGGAAAGAATTGCCGTTGCGAGAGAGAGAGAGAGAGAGAGAGAGAGAGAGAGAGAGAGAGAGAGAGAAGACGGGAGGGGGAAGGAGTAGAGAGAGAGAGAGAGAAAGAGAGTTAAAGAACAGAGAAGACAGAGAAAACCGAAGTGAACGGGGTAACCTGGCCAAAGGATGCAAAACTTCCGAAAAGGAGCATCAGGAAAGCGTGAAGTGCGCCAATCACGGAGCCGTTATTGGCGGCAATTATGATAATAGCATACCTCGAGCGAGAGCGGTCCTGCGCGCGGGCGTACGCATCCAGCAACACGTGTGTGAGCGTAGCATGCATGTACACACGCGTATATACAGGGTGTCCAGTAATCATTTGTCACTACTTTTTCGAACTTAGACAAGACAGATATCGATTTTATTTTTTAAATTTACTTTAACTAAAAGCTAGGTGAAAGAATTAATTATGCTGATACTTAAATAAGAAGCGGTCTTATCTAGAATCCGCTTTTGAGACTGCAAATAATTTATTGGACGCTTCTTTATTTACTTAAATAATTTATATTTGCTTCATATTTATCTTTAAACAGACTTTATATTAGTAAAAAATTTAATTCATGTATTTAATAAATACTGAAAATTAAAAATTAACAAATAGTCTGTCTTTAATTATATAAAATATGTGGTCAGTTTTAAATTTATTTTTTGACAGAGAGAAAGAGAGAGAATATTTCGATAGCCGTCTAATCTATTTTAAATGTTTAATGATTTGTGAATATATTTTAGGGTAAAGTTGCTTATTATGAGATATTTTTTAAAGACTTATAATTTATTTAATTTATACCATTAACTCCTATTTTTATATCCAAATTATAGTAAACATATTTAAGTTTCATCGCCAAAAGTTAGCAATCGATAATAGCTATACTTTGTTGTATATGAAATTTTTTATCAAAATTGCCGATTTTGCTCGTTCAAAAAAAGGGTTCCTAATATGAGATACAAAGATTTTTTTATATGAAATGGATCGACTTGGACCTTACTAGGTTCAAATTAGGCTCAAAATCTAGTTGACCAATCAAATAGCTCTTTCGGTACTCAAAAACTTTTGTACGTACGAAATCTATTCTCTTCGAGATATTTTAAAGTCTTAGTGCTAATGTTGAAGGCCATAATTTTTAAGCCTCATAATTCGAAAGTCCTCAATGACAAACTTTATTATAACATTTTAGAAAATTCTCGAAGTCAGAATATGCGATAATAAATGGGGTGTCTCATATTATGAGTTCCGCGCTTTGCGGTTTCACGATAACCAAATCTAATATTTATAATTAAGCAAATCATATCCCGTATTTTTCAATTAATATAACTTTACTCCATCACTGCATGCAGAATTTATCATCAAATATTTGTTTATTTTATAAAAAACAAGGTTTAAAGACTCATCTCAATAAATCTCGACATCTAATTTCAAAACATTTTTTTTTCAACGACTGCACGCATGATCTAATAATGAATTTGCTACTAAATAGATTTCATCCCAAGAGTAATAAGTTTATGATGGTATCAGCCACATGCGTTTATTAATGCAGCAGAAACCTCGCTACTCGCTACCTCATATTAGGAACCTATCTCATAATAGGCGACTTTACCCTATATAATTTTCCTAAAATAAATGTTAATAATTTTTTTAGTTAATCTGTTCAATTCTCAAATTATCTTGTCGGATTAGTCTACAACATGTAATACAATAATTCTAAATTACATTAAGTGTATTTTAACAAGATAAAAATTAAATATAGATATTTTATAGATACTTAAAAAGCAAGGCGATTTTTTTCAGGCCACCCAGTATACGCGATGCGGCAGCGAGACGTTCAGAGAAGAAGAGGAGAGTGCCGTAGGCTCGCGAAATACCGGTCTCTATTAATCATGTAAACGGTTTATCGCGGGTAGGAATATTACTGGCTGCGATAATTACGCGCAAATTACGAAAAAGCGCGGAACACGTGAGTTGCGTTGAATCCCCGCGAGAGTGGAGAGGACGCGTCGCGCTTTCGCACATCTGTTTTTTAAAGGTGAGATTAGATAGGCGAGCATTTTATTGTCACCCCTCCCGTGACGGACCGATAAAGCGCACGAACGAATAGATTAGGGATACACGCGCAAGCTTGTACTCGCTGTAAAACAGCTCTAGATAAATGTAATCGCGTGAAGGGGATCGAATACTCGCGACAACTTTTAGCATTCGGCGAGGAAGTTCATAAATTGCGGCAAGGATTTGTATCATCTTATCCCTCGTGTACTGTTAATTTTGATTTCGATATATTTTCTGCGTGGCAGAATATTATTTCATTGTTTAAATGCTTTCATTCATTTAATAATACTATCTCTCTTAATGTCGCATGTCCATTATGAATTAGATTTATTTCGTAATGCAAACTGAAGTTTACGGAATATAAACTTGTCGTGACGATATAATACAACAGCTAGTATTTCAAATATTTTACTACTACATTTAAATTCAGATAATCAATTCTGATACTCGAATACATTATATTCTATTTCTCCTTTACATTTATATATTCGCGTATATACAGAATGTTTATAAAATATGTCCTCACTCCCTATATTTCGAAAACGCGCGGTAGAAAATTATGAAAAACCGCGAAATACGTGTCCGATCATTTCGAGAGGCTACTCAATGTCCCCAACCCCCTTATAAGAGTAGTCCCTCGAAATGATTGAACACGTATCGTGGTTTTCGCAATTTTGAAACCGCTTCCGAAATATAGGGGAACAGACTTTACAGTCACCCTGTATATTGATTGCAAAATTCACAACCGCACAATGTAAATAATTATTACATACTCGACATTGCCCCTATACGAGCAAACGAAATTCGTGACAATGATTTAATTTCAATTTTGACTACAACCTCGAAAAAAAAAAAATGATATCAATGTATCACGGCGGACAATTCGCGCAACGAGTTATTCACGAATAATCATGAACTTCATGAAATCTTGCGGACCCATCCAGCGCCGAGTTAATTACACGTCACGCGGGGCACTATCGCGAATAGTTTCGTGCTTCTAATTGGACACGTGTAGTTATTTGCTCGGTGAACGCCGGGCGTACGTGCGGCCGCTACAAAGTGTACACGTACACGCACGCGAGTTACAACGGGCGTCGCGAAACGACGGCGCGGCCTTCTATACGCGCCTATAGGCGCTCCATAAAAGCGCGCGGACACCATAACTTCGCGAGCACGCCACCCACGTACGCGCGCACGCCGATAAGAGAGGAAGAAAGAGCGGGTGCACGCGTATGCAAGCGCTGCGTACGGCATACGTGCGCCCTTACACACGTACGACTCACGCATATGTATGCACACTGGAATCGACCGAAGCTAACCCCTCAAAGTTGCAGCGAAAGGTTTTGCATTAGACATGCAGAAACGCGCGCACCGTCGCTTTACCGCGGTTTACCGGACGATTTAGCGACTCTGTGATCGCTCCGTCGCGGCTTCCGCATAAGAAGACTAATTAATTAAGCCATTTGCCTCGAAAGCGCCGATCTGTGGCAGAGAAACGGGCAATTTAAATGAGAGGAAAAGGAGAACTGATTTGATCTAACTGCAGCGAAAGAATCCTCAAGACGTGATTCGTAACATTTTAATTTATGTAATTGCTCTGCATTCTTTTCATTTATTCTTAATGCACTTTGCAGATTTGCTGTAACTCAACTGTATTTCGTAAAACTAATAAAATACAAAAAAAAAATAGAAAATTTAAGGGAAAAAGGGAAGTTACATTATCTATAATGAAGATCGTTCCTTATATAACACGAGTTTACCTCCTACCAGGAAAACTATAAAGCTGCAAATGCAAGAAATATCAAGCAAACATAAAAATAGCGTGTACGTTAAAAATGTAAATGCACCCAATGTAAAAATACGCTGCAACCTAAGATTGATCTATCGCACGATATCTTGTATACCCTTCAGCGCGTTACTGCATGTTGCATGTCACGCAATTGAATTTCTGTTGTACCGAATGTAAGCTTTCTGACATCAAATCGGTCAAGGACATACAAATATTCTGTACTTACTTATTCGTGTACAACGTGCAACAATACTATTTTCTGTATAATAAATATATTCTGTATATAATGCATTTTTACTTGTTACTATCGATCTACGTCAATTCTGCCAATTCTCAACTTTGCGAAAAATATTTTCAAAAATTGCAACTGTATTAATAGAAAAATAGCTAAAAAAAGTTATCAGTCTGATTTAAGTAACTGGTTTTCTATTATATTTTCACCAGCTTATATTTGATTGTTAAGAAATCCGCGATTGAAAAGTTAATAAATATATGAGATAGTAAAGGACATTAATATATTTTCTATGATTAATTTTTAGTGAAATTAACCCTTATGATACCATGCTCAAAATGATGCCTCATGCCTACTATTCTGAGTATTTCAAATCTGTTCATTTTTTCACCTATTTAAAATGGTTTAAAAAATCTCGAAAAATTTACGAACATACATTCAGCTTTCTAATAAATGTTGAAACTTCACTTTAAAAAATAATAAAACGTAGTATATAATTTAATGATTATAAGTTGGGTAAAGCTTATACGAACAAGAATCTGTCGGACACGAAATAACCCAGGATAGTAGGGAAAGGGTTAAACATTGCCGACGTGTCGACAATAAATATCGATCATTCGATGTACTTTGATGGCATACGGCGTGAAAAAGTTGCTCATGAGAAGGTGCGAGATAAGCTATCTCGGTAATAACTCCGAGCGTTGCGACATCGAATAAAATTTCGATAACACCGTATGCCGAAGCCCCCATTAAACAACGTATTATAATTCGACGTGGTAAGATCATTAAGATTTTCTCGTTGTAATCCATGCGATTGCGAAAATAAGCACACGCGCGAACGATCATTTATTATCGCCCGTGATACGTTGATTATTTCATAACAGGCATTTTATGAGCGCGAATCGATTTCTCGACGCGCGACCTATTTGACGTCTAGTTACGTAATTTTGATATTTGAATAGAATTATATAATTTATTATAGAATTATGTAACTTTGATGACGTAGTTTTATAGATAGGCGAGAAATATAATGTAATTATTTTATAATATAAATTCTTTTTGTGTTTTTAAGAATGGAAGAATTAAAAAAAATGATATTATTTGATTACATATACATTATATAATTTGTGATATATAGAGGACAATGACATTCTATTGATTTATATTGTAATCTTAACAAGACTACAATTTAAAGCACCTAACGGAACTAAAGATTAAAAAATATCATTAGTTATTTTCTATTTCATCTTCAGGAACGCTCTTTCTACTTCTTCCCTCTTTTCCTCTTCCTTTCTTTCTCATTATAATCGCGACGTATTCTGTATCGTGTTCGCAACGGTTTCCTCGTAAGGCAAGTGCATTTTTCTAAAACATCATAAATCACCCAACCGTCCATCATCTCATAATGCGAGGCTACAAATTACGCGACCCGCAACGGGAGAAACTCGTACGATATCGGCTGCGATAATGCGAGTGTGGAGCAACGTACCGCGCGAAAAATATTCCTCGATCTACTATGATCATGAGAATTGATCCTTGAACGAAGAAATTTTATCGTTGAGTCTGTAATTTCGCGGAAACTTCCGCGAATCGATATGAAGGTTTCCACGCGCTTGCCTTTATTTCTGACTTTACGTGATTAACGATTTTCTGGTGACAAAACGAATAGAGGATAAGACATAATTGTTGATGATTAAACTTTTTTTATATTACACTGATTTTATAATTGAATTTTCCGTATATGTTATGTTAATCCTAAGGTTTAATGCCACACGGAAAAAACAATTTTATTGCAGCATTTAAAAATTTAGCTAGATACAGATCAGAAAATAATTTTATATTGGACTATCAAATTAATTATGTAGGACATCCAAGCATGATAATGTTGTTACAAATAGTTTTAACGTTCTAGCAACCAAGTTAAATATCCGATATAATTTTTTAAATAGTTCAACATAATTATTTTTAGATCTGTGTTTCAGCAAAATTGTTCTCTCCGTAAAGGTTATCAAAATATTATTTTATTAATGTTGTTACAATTTACATATATTACAAGTTATTATATCTTGTCCTCAATATAACGTATCAGTTTATCTAAACTCGTGAACTATGTTTGAATTTTTAAGTATTTGCTTTACACATTATTGAAGTTTCGAATAAAATTATAAATAGATCTTATATCTTTCTAAGTAAAATTGATTTATTTATTATTATATCTTATAACCTCGATTTAACAAAGCACTTTGTTTAAACTTAGTGAACTTGTTTCACTTTTCAAGCACTTATTTTAAGCATTACATTACTGTAGCTTTGAATAAACCTACAAAAGGATCTTATATATCCCAAGCAAGAAATTGATTTGTTTATTATTATGTTTTGATCTCGCTTTAAGGAATCAGTTTATTTAAACTTAAAGTGAACTATATTTAACTTTTTAAGCACTTATTTTACACATTACGTTATTGCAGCTTTAAATAAAACTATAAATGGATCATGTATATATCTTACTGATATTGATTTGTTCATTCCGTTATGTAAAAAAAGTATCTTATTGGTTCGTGGGTATATCGTGCCCGACCACTTTTCATCTACTTAAATGATTCAAAAAATCTCTAAAAATTCATGAATACGCTTTCAAATCTCTAGAACAAATGTTTGTTTTTTTTTCCTTAAATTAAGAAAAAAAATAGTACAATTTAATCTTTGAAATTTCGAGAAGCTTTCATGGCTAGAAATCGATTGGACACAGAATATCCATGAGACTTTGAGAGTTAAATAAGAAAGATATTGAGTTGCATAAATTGTTAATAATATAACATATAATGATAAACTAGATAAAACAAACTTGCCGAACTGTTTTTACAAATTAAGCGCGTGATGAATTCTCTCGTTCATTATATTTCCTATAAAAGCTTACGGAAGTTTGTTTATATTGTTGGAATGCCAATAATTATACCAACGTCAACCTTCCTTTACTACTTATCCATTCTTAGACAATGAACTGCTTCAGTGTTCCCATGAACAGATAGACAGATGAGGGGTGCAAGGAGGGGAAAGCAGCGAAGGAGGAGAGAGGAGGGCAATTACGCGTAATTCGCAGGTGTTGTGAGAAAATGGCGGTCGCGGATGTGTTTTCGACCTTAATCGCGGCAATTTTTCTGCCATTACTAAGTTTATCGGCACAGCTCTCGCTCGCCCGACACGACCGGCGGCCAGCGCGCGATTTTTTTTTATTACGATCGTGCTCAATCCAGCCCGGTCCGCGTAAGAATAGGAAAGACGCGCAAGAAACAGCCGTTGTGGCGTCGTTGCACTCATTAATCTCGAGAGCAGAAGAAGAACCGTTGCACGGTAAGCCCGCTCGTTACGAAGAACGACGAAATTCGCGTTAATCCGAATGGAAAGGCTATTATATATAGCAGGCTACTTGCGATAAATTTATCTATTTATCAGTTTACATTAATAAGCCCTGAATGACGCAATGCTAAATTCTTAATTATACACTATGTTATTCTATATTATCGAATAAAGGAAAATAAAAGGAAAATAAAAGGAAAATAAAAAGGAATATAAAAAGATTTATAAAATTTATCTAATATCAAACTATGTCTAAACTTGAAAATGTATTCCACGTAAAGCATGGGTTATTTTATCTCTATATATATATATATATATATACATCTGCATAATAAAGAAATATTTTGAAATTAAAAACATAGCAAAACATTCAAATTGTTTTAAATTATAATGAAAGAATGTATAAATGTTTGATTTTTAAAGCATATTCGTAATTTATATGAGTATTTCATAACTTTGAGTCAATTTTTTAATAAATGAAAAACAAAGAAATATTTCTATATTATGAAAAAAGAAGTTTTTTAATTCGCAAACGTTAATAAAAAACATTCTCGACTTGTTTAAATTAATCACTTTTCTTTATTTAGAAAAATCGATAGTTTACTTTTTAATTAATTTTCTATATTTTTGCTATTTCTTTCTATCCTCGGCCTATCGATCGAATGTCTCTCGTGTGTCAAAGCGATATTAAAACGCTATCCGTTTCCCGGGCAATGAAGTAAATATGTCGGAGGCGATGTAGAAATACGATCAGTCGAGACCACGTTCAGGTATTTCCCGTTTTCCCGTATATCTTCGCCACTTGCACCCGTTTCTCAACTTTTTCATCACGATGTCCTCTGCATGTTTCATAAGGATCCCGCGCGAAAGTGTAAAAACCGGCATTGGCAATGGATCCACGAATGAATGAAGCAGTAAAGTGAAATTCGCAATGTGACAATCTCGACAGTCATTTGTGAAAATCTTGAAAAGATCAGCAATTGATATGAAAAACATATAAAATGATTGAGATGTATCATGAATGTATTAATAAATACGAATTTATGATGTAAATTAATACAAGTTATTTACTAGAGATAAAATATTGAAAAACTGTTATATTATTTTTCTGTGGAATACATCTCTAGTGTATATTTTCAACGCTTCAATTAAAACTGAAATACCGCAGCACATTCTTTCTTTTTTTATTTACAGCCAGAAGATTATGGATGATATATTGCTTCGAATGAAATATTAATTATGAGTCGTCACATTGTGTGTCAAACTATGCTTTACACGAATATATTTATTATCATTCGTTAGCACAATGTTTCCTGGCATATTATTTATTGTGAGCATTTTGCCGACTAACATTAATTAACGAAAGTCGTACTAATGTTCGAAAGAGCAAAACGCGTCGACGAGCACGCGTTTCACATGCCAGAAAATTTTTCGTGAGATATTCAAGGACTCCGTCAAAAAGTCGAGCTACGCGCGTCAGCTTTGTTTCCGTGACTCTTTGTCCGAGAATGAAAATTATTGTAGTTTTTTCGCATATAAAAAGACCGCAAAAATTGTCTTCTTTCGTAAGCTACTATAAATTTCATTTGCAAAAATAGTTTGTCGAGACCATCTCAGACACCAGTCTCAAAGAGTCTACCTTTATAGATATAGTTTACTTGTGCACTTATATAAACAGCTATTTATAAAAAAATAAAATAAAAATTTATTTAAAAAGAAGAGAATATAGGCATGTGAAAATACACAACTAATTAAAGAGCCTTAGTGGTCATAGATAGATTTTAGTGTTGACATTTCTTGTGATTTTATATTCAAGTTCACTAAATTGTGCGATAAATTTTTAGATCTCGAAACAGTTCTAGTTTGAACAAGAATAGCATCACAATATTAAATCGAGAATCAATTTAATAATTATGATACTAACGAACATCCATTATGATGTCATTAAGGAAACCTTCTATCTCTTTAAAAAACTGTAAAAAATAATACTTCAGCCAGAGATCGAATCTGGGACATTTCAAATTGATTAAAATAAACAAATAAATTTGAAAATAAATTTTGATCCAACTACGATTAGCGAAAGGATGTTTTTCAAGTGAATATAAATGGATGGGAAACGTACGTCAATAACATTTTAAAATAATCGGCTTTAATACAATATTGATGAAAAAAAATCTTATCAAGCACTATCTCAATATTTTATATGTATAAATCTATCTTTATTGGAAAATATAATCTATTGATAAAAGTATATATAAAAAATATATATCTTTTTTATGTTTCGCTGTTTCGAAAAATTTTATCCTTCTAACTTCTTTAACTATAACATAATTCTAACGAAAGTATTTGATTTAAAATTTATTGTTAAGCTTTATTGTGAACCTACTTATAATCTCACTGTTACTAGGTCAAGCGCACATTTCTCGAATTCGAAACACATTCGTTGCAGTTCGCTCGTTCTATTCGGTCAATTATCACTGAAAAAAAACTCGCGGGAATGACCCTACAATTTTTGTAGCACATTATAGAAACGTATGCCATATGGCAAATACGTTCTTCCTACCCTCTCTTTTCGAAGGATTAATGATATCAGCAAAGGGCGACTGAAGTAAGAGACAGTGAAAAACACGAAAGACATTTATTCCAACACTCATGTGTTTCTTTCATAAACTGTTGTGAAACAGCAAATGAAAATGCAATTGAGTTGACAGGTGACTTTAACGGATTAAGCAGAATAAAATACTGTGAGGAAATGCATACTGCAATTTTGAAAATAATTAAGTTATCTTAATACTATCGTTATGTAAGTTACAGTACTTCGATATTCGCTATTTCAACTTCATACTTTTTTTAATAAAACATCTTTATTCCATGAATTATATTTCGCTGCATTATATGAAAGAAAATTCACAATGGAGTTTTATAAACAAGTGCATTCCGTGCGAAGCTATCACAGGCTATCCTTGCAATATTAAAGTTGCTGCATTTACATGTAGGTTATTTCTTAATTTTGATCATGTGTTGCACGAAATTAATCGTTTGTTCTTTTTCCACACCTCAGGTCTGAACTTCTTGTACGGTTCATCTTTCTTTTCTTCCTTTTTACATTGAAGAGAAAAAGAAAAAAAATGAACCATGCAAGAAGTTCAGTACTAAGTTATGGAAAAAAAAAACCCTATAAAGTATATCAAGTGCAACATACAATCATTTAAATGGTACAGTAAGTCGTGTTAATTAACTAACTTTTTTCAATAAACAAATAGAAAAAATAATGCCGAAAGTTCTATGGACTGTTTCCTAGTTTCCTTGTCATTCTCTCTTGTCGAAATAAATTATAAAGTTGCTAAATTCTTTATAACTTGCACTACTCTAAAATACTTAAACTTAATATTTTTTTATTAATTAATGTACTTTATCTTCGTCTAGCGTTTCGTGGAAACACATTTTGTTAAGTAAAATATTATTAAAAAAATTATATAAAATCTAATACGATAAAATAAATGCCTCCTCATCTACTGCACTATGTCCTCGACAATTAGTCAAGGATTAAGATGCGATCGGTGTCAGAATGACAACGACAAGCCGCAAGGTATTACATAAGCGTTGAGTGCGTGCATTGCGTGCGCGATGAACGATACCGACGTAACGGGACGAGTCCTAATCGCTCCGCGCCCACCCAATATTGATATAAATGAATCACCAGGCGCTCCCCTCGAACTGACTTCTCTATCACGGACGCCGGCACCTAAATTTCAAGGAACTTCGTGCCGAAGTTCCGCTACAGCGGCAGTAACTTATTCCACGCGCTCGCGGTGCCGCGATGTTCCCTTAAGTTTCGCTACGAAGTTCAACGTTGATCTACCGCGCACACGACCGAACTATATATCGTACCGAACGTGGATTTCCGCAACACAAACCAGATTTCATCCGTCGCGTTTCCCATTGCGAAATGAAGCGAGGATATACGCTTACAATTTCCCTAATCGCACCTAGATTTGCGCAGGTACGTTTACATTGTTCCCTTTCTCCGCTCCTTGGGAGAGGTCCTGGCACCGAAATGGACGGGAAAATGGACATTTTCTGACGCTGGAATAGCTACGTTTAGAATCAAGTGGATCTCGCGATAAATTGTCTCCGGTCTCCTTTTTCACTTTTATTTTTAAGCGGAAAGGATTGTGTTTCAAGAAAAGAGGATGACAGTTTTCAGCAGTATGAGAAAACGCTCTACTTGACCCCACACACACATACACGCGCAGTGTACGTTTTGTATTATATTATAAACCTGCAAAAGAAACACCGACTCTTCTCGTAAGCAGATGAAAAATACACATTTTTAATGTCGTCATCAAGTCATATCACACAACAATATAGCAGAAGTTTCAAGATAAACGTTTGGAAAAGTCGAATTGCCCTACAAAAATTTATATTGCTTGTATTAGCGTTGCGAGCCTCGTCATATCCGTGTTATATTAATCCGCTGTTAAAATTTCTGCACGATTGTTTAACTTTCTTCTTTTCGCAATCAATGTTTTTTTACGATATCAGTATTATCGAAACGGCAAGCTAGCGAGCTGCAAACGAGAAATTACTTACAAGCGGGCTAGCCGATGGCCGTGCGCGCGAACTTTCATGTAAACAGACTAGTTTGTATTCTCGGGGCAACGTGCACGCGCGCTTTGAGCATTGACTTGTAAAACGAGACCAAACAGGAGGTCTTCCCGCGGGACACGTCAAAGCGAGCCTTCCGTCGCTCCCGGTAATCTTTGGCTTAATGACACGACATCGCGACGCTTGTGCCGTGTCACGAATTATCCTTAGAAATTTGCAGCCCAGTAGTCGCAATTAAGACCCGAAATGCGCAAGTTTTACTCGCCGTCCTTCGATCTTTTTGAACTTGAAAATAAGTTTACCGATATGAAAGAGTCACCTTTTTCTAACCGAGACACGAAGTGCATTTGAGTATTTTTAAAAACGTAATAACATTTTTTTTTTTTTAAATGTGATTACAGTTCGATGCAGAAAATATTCAATGCACGCTGACACACGAATTTGAGTCATCGAAATGGATAAAACAACCTGTCATGTTTTCAACAAAGTCACGTTTGAATAATACGCAGTAATATGTACTTTGATAATCCTTGAAATGAATAATGTGACACTTTGTTATTCACAATGTATCATTGTTAAAGCGCAAGGCAATGACACACGCTTTGCTATTAATTATACACTTGTGAATGATGAGCACTTTTTTTCTTAATTGCGTATTATAGTTAATAGCAAGTTATAATAAGAAACTGTCATCGCGAGAATATACTCCGGCAAATCACGATATTGTAAAATGAGATCCGAATGGGCAAAATCAATCGCCAAGAATCGAGACTTGCGTACTCGTGATTACATCGCTTTCCTCGAATTGACATTTTCCTTCTATTTTCATTGGACACAAATCAAATTTCAATGCGAGGAGTTGCTGATTGAAAATCAAAGGCCGCATTTCCGCGCAGCTACCGAGATTTCCCTCTGTCACAAACGTTGCGAAAACGGAGCACGGATTTATTCACGCGTGGAAAGTAAACCTTCGCAGTAGCACACTCGGATTAGAATTGATTTCGATTTTGCATTGTAAATTTGAGAAGAAATCACTGATGGAAAATCAAGGATTGCATTATCATTTTTAAATCGAGTTTGTCACATTTTCTTCGTTTGTTAAGAGTGGAGACACAAATATATCACGGGATCGTCACTTTTAGCAAAAACATCGTGCACGTATAGTAAAATTTTGTGCCGTTAACACATCATAACGTTCCACGAAATGTTTTCACTCGCGATAAATTTTTCTCTCAACACAAAAAAAAACAGTCGACGATCGTACTTTCGCCGCAAACGAAATTTAACTTGCGTAATTAACTCTTTTCGACTTTTGATTTCCGTACTTGTCCATTACAGGTTGAACTTATCACCGAATTTCAGTCATCGTTAATTATATTCATCTTTAAATTCTTTGCACAAATTATCATTCGGAGTATTATCGTAATTTTAAGTCTACATCTTTCAGATATTATGTACGTCAATCGATATTTAATCTTTCATACAAATCGCCAATTGAAAATAAATTTAGAACGTTCGAAGTTTGTACGTTTAAATATTCTTTCCTTTCTACGTTTGTCAACTCTGTAATCGATTGTTATCTAAATCTTTCACACGCGCCCGAAAATATTTGTACACTTCCTTATTGTGTCTAATCATCTAAATTTTTCCCGGAACGAAAATGCTAAGAATATAACTTCACGATTAAAATCAAAATTTCACTATTTTTGAACGTTTGCTTTTGATATCGTTATTTATATTTTTCGCGAATGTATCGGTTTAATTGCGCAAATTTAACGTGGCTTCGTTGCACACTTGTTATCCGCACGTAACAGAAATCGACAGTCATATTTTTACGAACTGATAAATTTAAAAATGTGGTCCCTTTACATTTTTACAGACAAGTAGGAACGAGCAAAATGTTCGCGGAACGATATAGCCACCGATCACATTTTCGCGATCCCATGAATTTTAGAATTCGCCGTTCTCCACATTTTCTGTGCTTATTACATCCACCGTTATCTAAACTATGTATGCGCGTCGCACGTTAAAACACACGAGTGTGTTTGCACTTTTCACAGAAAAAAAGGACAGTAAAATCAACAACGATAGCATTCCTGCGATTCGACGAATTTGAAAAACTCTGTTATTCTAGTAATTGCATCCATCGTTACATAAACTTTTTTGCCGCGCAGATGAAATATATGAATTTAATGCCGACGACATTTGTAGTCCACGCAAAAATATAATAAAATTGATAGCATTTCCACGATCTCGATTTAGAGGTTCGCATGTTTGTAATACTTTCTGTTGATACCGACCAACGTTATTTGAAGTCATTCCACTTGTAATTTCTACGCGTACTTGAAACGCGACGCGGATTGTTTGTCGACACATATTTATAACTCGCGCGTATGCAAGATATGATAAAAACGATAGTCCTATCGTTTTTCATAGTGTTTCCGCAACTGGATAACTAAGAAGTTTCAATTTTTCGACATTTTTCGATTTTTCTATATTTTTCAGATTGTTACGTTTGTCACATTAGCTCAAAGGAGAAAGAGGATTTAAACCGATTCTGACCCCCTGTAAATGTTGTTCAAACTCGTAAAAATCTACTCTCTAAATTTGAATCAGTGAACTGATCGTCAGTCCCAAGTATGCCACCGGTAATCAGTGATTATCTGAATTGAAAAATCAATGAATTTATAATTGTGTATTTATTAATGATTATTGTGTTATTATTAGTATTTATGAATGTATTTATTAATAGACTGATTAATAAGAATTTTTTTAATGATTACCAGTAATTGATTTAATTGAATTTTAAATTAAGATAATCACTGATTTATAAATTCCAAGTATGCCACTGGTAATCTGATTATTTACTGATTCAGATTTAAAGAATATATCTTGAGATCAATTATATTCAATTTGAGTGATTCCAATTCAAACAGAAATATTATTGGTGCGGTGATGTTACCATATTTACTTCGGAAATCAATTTTTCAATTCCTGATGTCTCGAAAACCTTCTAAAAAAAATCATGGCAATCGTATTGAAAAATAATCTGAATTATTCTAGAATGTCAAAATTTTTTTCATTTCTTTTTGTATTTGATACAGTCGCTTTTACGTGTTAAAATTCAAACAATATAATAATTCCAATAAATCCAAAAGAAAACACCATCGCACTAAATATCTCAGTTTGAACTGGAGTCGTTCGAATTGAATATAATTAATCTCAAGATATAGATTTCCAGTTTTGAGTTTGGATAAAATTTGCAGAGGTACCAGAATCGACTCTTATAAGCTCTCCCTCTTTTTTCACGCGATTGAAACTCACAAATTAACGCACGTGCACTGCAAATTTAAGTGTGTATTTTTGTGTGTAAAATCATATTGCCACTTTTTACGCATTTATGTGCGTGTAATTTTTGTACTTTTTACACGCTTAGACGTATATTAATATTAAACTACACGTTTAAACGTGTAAAAAGTACAAAAATTTTTATGCATAAAATTAATTTAATGCATAAAAAATGCAAATGTGTAAAAATTGACTACACATTTTACACACTTGGATTTACAGTATACTTAGCGCGCGGAGACACGATAAAATTTGCACTGCCGAAACAATCGAAAGATACACGCGTTTTTCAAGATTTCCCAAGCGAATCTACGCACATCGCACCTCTATCGTTATCCAAATTCTTCACGTATCGCGATTCACAACGGACGAGCGCACCCTTTCGAGTCGTGCACGCGCACAGAAGGACGCGTGTAAAATCGACGATCGTATTTTAACGATTTCTGACGAATTTGCACTCCTGCACGTTTCCCGCAAATTCATACGCTGCACGCGACCGCGATCCCAAGCATTTGTCGTCATTTGTTTTTCCGTTCTCTCGTTTCACCTGTCGCGAACGTATCGGTATCGATAACCCGAAATGTAATTCGCCCGCACTCGCGTCCGACAGTTTAACTGCGTTGAGTTAACTATGAAAATTCCAAAACAAGATTTCCAATGTCGAAGGAGGGACAAAGTGGAAAACATTTAAAAACGCACAGTCGCGTCCGGAGAAATTTGATTCTCGCGCTTGATGCGCGGAATTTGTTTAAACTCCACCGTATTTTCATCGCATATTAGATAATTAAATCGCGCGCGAGCACGCACACACGTATACACATGTACGCGTTTGTCACCGCGAGTTTTCACCAGGCCAATTCTCTACGCACAATCCACGCATCGATCCTCGAAACACGAAATTTGCCGTCGCGTAAATAACGGTAATTCCTTCGCCTCGTGTTTACATCGCGCTCATAGCGCATTTCACAGATAATAAAGACACAAGGCGAGCACGTCAACAAATAATGGCCGCAGGCGTCGAACTCGCACGACAAACGAATCCTTGATTTTCCATCGATACGATTCTCTCTCGCACCATTTCGACGTCGAAATTCCGTTTCGAATAAACGTAGGCCAGGTCACTGTGAAAGTATACACCGGCGAGGTTTTTCTCACCTCGACCTTCCCACACGCGAACAGAGCAGGCACTAAAAATTCGGACGGTCGTACTTCCGGGGATCGAGCGGCGTTCGAGATCGGAGGAATCGTTTCAAACGAACGGACCGGCGCGACGCGGCGGGTTCACGTTAACGGACCAATTTCCAGCCGACGCACTCCGATTTCGAACGACGCTTTCGTATTTTTCCACTTTCACGTCACAGGTACGCAAAATATCGGCGAGGAAAAACATCTCGTGTGCACGAGCACACACATACACACGCACACACGTACACGTTTGACGCTTCGAATCGTCGCATTCCGTTCCGTCGCTTTAAGTCGGGGCTCGTTTTAATCTCGATCTCGGTATCAATCCGATGCCCAGTAAATCGGAGCGCGGTAAATCGAATCCGCGACGCGAGTGTCGTTTTCGGGGTGAAAATGGGGAAAGACGATCGCGGAAGTACGACGGCGCCGTGAATCGAGAGCCGTTATACGGTACTTACGAGACAGAGGATGCGGAGACCGACGGGACCGTAGCACATCGCACAGAAATCCGGAAGCCGAAATCAAACCAGAACTGTTCTCACTGTCACTGTCACACGAAACACTATCGAGGTCCGAGCCTCATTACATCCCAATCTCGAAACTTCCAGGAGTGCGGGAAGTACGTTCGGGCCGATGCCGATGGCGCGATCTCGGCCGAGGCACGTCCCGCCGACGGCCGCGATCTCCGGCCTGCGTGGCTCCTTCGAGTTCTCCACCGTCGGAATTATCCGTTTCCCAAGAACTTCCTCCGGCTGGATTCCGGGGTGGGGGGCAATCACAGTTACGCACGAAGATTCGCGAGATCGTGCGATCGAGAAGGGCTCGCGGTACGCCAAGAAGACGCTCTTGTATCACTGCGCGTATACACTGAAGTTGGCCGCGCGATACATACAGAGCGCCAACCGTCGCGCTTCACCGTGTCGCACAGGAGTTACGAATCTCCATGACCGAAGGATCGCGCGGCGAGTCGACGACACAACAACGACGACGACGTCGACGGCGAGAGGATAATGAGAACGCGAGGTGATACCCGTCGCGGCGCGGCTACGAGGGGAACGGCAACGCGCGGCGACACATTCCCTCTGGCGGCGACGGAGCAACTGAGCGAGCACAGG
>QKQZ01020522.1:0-11026 GCA_003595255.1 Solenopsis fugax
TTCTGCCAGATTCGTTCATTTTGTGTGAAAACGCGTCGAATGAACCTAATTTCGTCAAAATCGAAGGTGATGGGGCTCTTCTGCATAATTACCAAGAAAAATTTTAAATTCGAAAAGTGCGGGGCTAGCAAAAAGAATTTTTTTTTTTTCTACGATATGCTTTGAGTTAGAGAGTTGTCGTTTGCGGCACAAAACAGCACAAATGGAACACAATTCAGCACAATTAAGAAAAATTTTTAATTCGAAAAGTGCGGGGCTAGCAAAAAAATTTTTTTTTTTTTTTTCTACGATATGCTTTGAGTTAGAGTGTTGCCGTTTGCGGCACAAAACAGCACAAACGGAGCACAATTCAGCACAATTAAGAAAAATTTTAAATTCGAAAAGTGCGGGGCTAACTTCACACACATTATCTCCTCGCCTGGCGGCGGCGGCGACACAAACAAAAGTTTACGTAAACATGGGAAGGTACATGATCCATGTTTAGGTAAACACGGTAAGAGCCGTTGAGCCTTCGCGTGACGTCATACCCCTCCCGCGTACTTCCCCGCGCCAACATTTACTCCCCCGCACACCCGACCCCCCTCGGCAAGCCCGAGTCAGAAGCGGCACTATAGTGCTACTAACAAAAGTAAGTAACAACAAAAAGTTATATGTTACATCAACTTTAATAATAACGAACGTTTCGGCTCATCCTTCGAGCCATCTTCAGCATGGGTACAAAGTAATTAAGGGATGAAGCCGCTGATGTTGAGGCGAGGCGTTTCCTCGTCAAGAAATTGTAAATATAATCGAGTTGTTAGGCTCGAAAATAATAAACATGGCTCAACTGTGAAGGAAAACGCATTTAAAATTTTTTGGAGCGATTAGCGCGCATCGTAGGTATCCCGGCAAAATCCCTTTTATAGGGGTCTTAGAAACTTTTTCTATCTATAAAACTATTTGTACCTTATTTCTAAGATCTTAAGGCATATTTTAAGCAAAAAAAAAATCGATTTTTTGAAAATTCTAGAGTGTCATCCCTTAAGACTGATGATCCATCAACGTTGGATCAACATTGCTTATGTATTCATAGAAGCTTATTATAAATTCCGTTCTTCCAAGATATTACGACAGTATAGAATCAAGACGTTACGGCGACTGAAAAGAAACAGATAAAAAGTTTTAAACTGTAATCAAATATTCCTTAATCAATTTAAATAATTTGAGCATAAGATTAACGTCAGTAGCAATAAAAATATAATTTGAGATTTGGCTTTTAATACAGAATTCAATATTATTTTAATAATAAATTAATAATAAATTAATATTATGTACTTCTCTATAAAATATGAGAGTCTAAAATATAAAAGATATATTTTATCATAATATTAAAATTTTTTAACAACGACGATAATGATATTACAATATTAATAGATTACGAATAAAAAAAAAGCAATGCCTCTTACGATGGACAAATGAAGAAGCAACTCGGAAATAGAATTAAAAAACATAAAAACAATATAAAAATGACCGAGTCAAGACATTCAGTAATCACTGAACATGTAACAAAATATGAATTTGATTACATTTGATAACATCAAAATCCTCGATTTGAAATCAAATTATGATAAATTTTAATAAAAAATTGATTTCCAAGATGTTGCACATCAAGATCTATTGTTTAGATAAACGAGCATATTAGATTATTTTAAAAAAATTATAATGTGGCTCTATCAACTTCTAATTATTATCATTTAATTTTTAAAACTGATTAAGTTTGTTTGACGCAGTGTGGGAAAGCAAAAGAAGCATCCGAAGAAAGACAACTCGCTGCTAGCCGACGAGACAACGAGGTTGACGACAATGACTGAAGAAGATGAAGATGACAGTGGGATCTCGATCAAGGTGATAAACGTAAATGACTCTAAATTCTAACTACCATCACCAAAAAAAAAAACGACAATTCATATGGCAAGACACACAGCAAGAGCACCAATATACCGGCATGCAACATATCCCATGCACCGCCGCTGTGAGTAAACTTACAAACGAGGATGGCATGACAATCCTCGCTGAGTCGACGTAAAAAGCAGATTCTGATGCGGACGACTCATTGTAGAAAATGGATTTTTATAGACGATGACAATTACGTTTTATATTACGTTTTATAATAGCATATGTAAAATGTCTTTAAGCATTTTATATAAAATGTTAATTTATGATTGCACAAAATTTTTATGATAGTTTTTATTTCACCATACATTTACATAAATACAATTATAATTATGCGAAATTTGAGAAAGTGAAAAGAAGAAACATGTTTTAAATTTATTATTGTTATTATGTTACATAGCAACGTAATCGTCTATGAAATTCAATATTGCGACTCTTGCTTATACTCTTAGAAATATATACGTAGCTAATCCTAGATGTGAGAGCAATTAATTAATTAATTGGTTTGAGAAGACGTTACATATAAATCTGATTTATTTTATTTCGTATTTGTATTATTTATCTCTCTGTTTAAAGTCATCGATTAATTCTTTAAAATATATTGTGTGCAGCTTTTCATGTAAAAGTATCATAATAATTATGCATTTTAGATGATTGAAAAAATATAAATTTGTGCAATATATAAAAGAGAGAAAAAAACGGACTGATACAACGTTTTCTCACTTTGTAATATGAGATGACACATTTTTTTTTTTATTGTTTTTAGTATTAGTTGTTTCTTACTGTTGCATGAGCATTAAAAAAATTATCTTTATGTTGATAAGATGCATACATTAAAAATGTATTGTCCTAGATTTACTTAAATAATTGTCATTCAAATTAATCAATTATGGGATATTCTACATATCGAAAAAGAAAAAAAAGTCATTACAAATAAGATGATTTAAAAAAAAATATATATTATATATAGCATATATATTTTATTATATGTGTATGTATCTTTTATATATACATATATATTTATATGTGATATACAGAGTATATAAGAATATTTGTATCAGCATTTTTCTCGGCAAGGATAGTTGTCGGAAGTTAAGGAAAAAGTTTTCATTACCTATCTGAACTATTTAATAGTGGCATTTTGATTTTTCGGAAACTACTATAAGTAGAGTAAACCTGGATCAAGTCTGAAATTTTAAATGGAAACACAGGTTGAACAGGATATCATTGGAAAGATCTTTTAAAAATAAGTTTTGCTTAAACTTCTTTTGATATTACTTGCGATTTTTTAAAAAAAAGTTAAAAAATGCCAGATAATGAATAAAATATTCAGTAAAAACGAGGCAAAAATGTTTATAAACAACATTTTTACTCTAAACATATTTGCATACTCTGAGAAAAAAAGTTATTAACAAAATTTTTCAACTTGATTACATTTCTTCAACTCAACTATTTATGTATTTAGTTTAAATACTTGAACTGAAGAAATTTAGTCAAGTTAACTTTTTTTCTTAATGTATATTATAAACTCGCATTTTTTTAAAGCGCTTTTGTTGATTAGTGTACATCGTTAAGCGTCCTTACAAAAAGTTTGATACACCCTTTATATTTTTTACACATTGTATACATTTTTTAAAAATATACTATATATATATAGTATATCTAAAATATTTATTTTGTTTCTTTAATGTAACTATATATTCTTTTCACAAAATTACTATTCAATTAAATAAAAAATTACTAGTTAAAATTACTAGTTCAAAATTAGTTAAATAATAAATGTTGAATCAAATCAAATGTTATAAAAATAATTTTAAAATGTAATTTTGCATTTCTTATATGATGTCTATAATTATTTCTATATATAAATTTTTAAAGAATTTACAAAATAATTATTATTAAACACAATTCAATATGTTCATCTTGTTCGAAATTTTTTAGGAAAAAGTAAGGAACTTAAAAAGGAATTAATAATTATTTCAATTCGATATTTCAGATAGATTTAATACGATCCAAGGAAAGCATCAGTCCTTTAAAAGCGAATGGTACTACCTCAGCAGAAACTTCCGTTTAACAAGAAGACAACAGAAACAAACATGTATTAATGCAGTACACAAGTCTCTTTAATTGATCAAGATTTTCATCTGGAGTTCCTACTCTGCAATCTCTATTCTTATTTCAAAAATCTCTTCCTCAGTTATCATAGATCATATCATTTAACTCCCTGAAAACTTATATCTCTCTACAAAAAGTATATACATATAATGTCCACTTTCATCATTTACCTTTTATCTTTAATTATATTATATTTGCATTATATTTAGCGAACAACGCGAACAGTCACTTCTTCGCGAATATTCTGCAATTTATATTTAACTGTAAATGAGATACACCACCTATATTCTCAATGTGTTTGTATATAGAAAGAATTTAATAAGATTTGCCAATAGTATCCAATTGTGATTTTATGAAACCTCATCTCTGATAAAGTAATGATACCTATTGCTACAAAACAGTCTATTTTAATAATTATTTATGCAATAATCAATTCTACTTTGTTAATATTGTTGCATGTGAATTGCAAGGATACGTGAACAGAGAGAAATAAAAGAAAACCGAAGAAAAAGATTCCAAATAATTCAAAGGTTCCGAAGTAATGAAGACATATAGTAGATGTTTTTAGTGAATGTAACGATGGCGAATAAAATATGGTAAAATTTAAGAAGATCTCCTATACTACTATGTATCTTCTTTATATAATACGGTTTAGATTGACGACATCAATTAATTAATGAATGAGGGCATGTTTATGCTAGAAATTTGTAAAAACGCACACTTTTCCAAATCGTGATATGATACTAAACGAACGTGGCATTTATAAAATACGAATGCGAACAGCAAAGTAAAATTCGATTTTTCATGGAAAATTACCTTTTCTGATGAAATATTCAAGCTTCAACACATTCAAATATTCGAATAATTAATATCGATAATTTTCACTCTTATAGATATGTATGAAATAAATGATGTAATAAATAATAATAGTAGAGTAATAACGTAGTATCGCGCAGATGCCCAAATACCGTAAGTCGAATATTCGAGTGTGTGTGCCAGTTACAATTATTCGAATATTTGAATATTGACAGTTGTAAAATTTTAAGTTTGTCGTATATATTAAATAATTAAATTCTGATTTATATTACGCAAATTATAGAAAAATAAGTAAGAATATTTTGTTATCGTGCAATAATATATGACACGTAGCGATTAAGTAGTTCAAGTAACTTTATAATCATACTATGTATATGCCAAAGAAACCCCGCAATATGTAATACGTATATCAATACTTCCTTCGAGGGATATCTTATGCATTATTGCTATATAGCAAGTGTTATTAAATGGCGGTGCATACTAGAAAGAAAGAAAAAAATTTGACTAATATCATTATTAAGAAAATTGCGCTTAGATATTTTTTATTCATTCTCTTTAATGATATTAATACAATATCTTGGGGAATACAAGAACTGTGGAAGCTATTTTATGAGCTGACAACAGAAAAAAGAAAATGTAGATAAATTGTTCTTTATCCCCACATCATAGAATAATATTGACTTTGCCGGTAAAAGATATTATCTTACAATTTTTTACAAAAGCGGCCTTTTAATACAGAACTGTGGAACAATCCTCTTCGAAACATTCATGAAGTAATCTCTCGCTTCACAAAGATAATCGCAACTAACTTGAAAATAATTTTTCTTATTAATATTTTAATTTAGATAAAAGTTTATTTTCAAAGATAGTAAAAAAGTACATATTTTCATGCATGTTTCAGTTGCTTTTTAAACTCAGAGTCTAGCCGAGATCTTGCGCATTCAATTTTCACATTTTCAACTATTATCATAACTTTCTTAATATTTGGGCATGCCCAAATGCGACAATATTAAAATATTCTAATTATATAGTGAAATTAATTTCTTTACCGCAAGATTTTTTACAAAAATTTAACGTACTATAAAGATATACATGCAATGTGTAGATTGATAGTCTCTTGAAGGATATCCGTTATTATTCCGTAATTAAAGAGAAAAGATATAATATCAATCTGCGTACAGTCTGCGATATATAATAAATAATTATGTGACAATTTACGAGTTTAGTAAATAATAATGAAAATATTTTGTCGGATAATACAGTTGTTTCTTAATTAAAATTATTTAAATTAAGTGAAAATTCTTAGTATATTATGTCATTAAAAAATTTTTTTTTTTTTGAATTTTGTATCTTTCAAAATAGTTTATTTGATTATGAAATTATTGATGATGCAATTATAATCCGTTATAATTCTTAAATTGAATTTACCTAACATAATTGAAATAATTAATTCTGAAGCTTTCCAAACAAATATTTGGATTAACAAGTAATTTGTACGAATCAGTATTTACTAAACAGAAAAATAGACAAATCTTTTCTCAAACAATCTGCACTAGATCCATCAATGGATTTTATTCAAAAAAACTTAACTCTTCAATTCGGCCAATTATCAAAATGCAATCATTTATAGCATAAATATTTATACGGAATTTCTAGAAAACTGAATTAATGAGATATTCATGATATATTTTTTTATATAGCCATTTTGTTAACAGGTAGTTTGAGAAAATATGTCTTACTGGAGCAAAAAAATGTGAAGAGATTACGTCTATAATATATGTATTTAACTTGTAGGAAGGCTCAAGAGAAGATCTACAGTTAAAACAATATGAGACATTTATATCGCATTGGAAAGTATAGCCGCATACTTTTAAGTATATTTTTACGTAAAAAAGCGTGCCCCACCTAAATAAATCACTTAAAATCGGCGCGGTGCATAAAATCTATTTAAACGGACGTTGCGATATTAACTTCGTAACATTTGGAGCCCAGAGTATCGTATCGTAATGAAACAAATATAAAGGTAATATGAAAGGCATGCCGCAATTTTAGATGCGAAATTAAACGTGCAAATAGTAAAATTCATGGATATAATGTATAGAATGAGAATAATCTAATAAAAAAAGTGTATGATATGCATGCTGGTGCGTTTTAACGGTGATCTTCGCATTAATTAGGAGAAACGTACTCTCATTCGAAGATCACGGTTTCACGCATATCGCAGCGAATTTGCGATGTGGCGGATGGGCTATAATCGCCGACGTAGTATTAATTGGTTGTGATTAGGTAGGGAAGACCGCGCCTCGGAAACTATAATAATTTCCGAGTTGACAAGGAAAGTAGCTGATGCCTGTCATTATATCTTTAATCATGCTGTGTTACTTTAAATAAATAATGTGCAATTAAAACTTGAAGCTTTACTTACCGTTTTCCATTGCAAAATACATCACAAAACGTGAGGTTGCATTAAGAAGTGAATTTTATGTTATATGTCTACGAATTAATAGATTTTCGCTTCATCACACAAATTATGATTTCTATTATCTCTTGAAAATGTTCCAAACAAGCTTCGTTATCAAATAGCGACAGTGTTAATTTATGTACAATATGTATATATTTATATTTTTGTTCTTTACTCTAGTTCTGTAATTCTAGTTCAGAACTGATAGTATATATTAGGAAATTACATAATTTTGAATGTTAATATTTATATTATTTTGAATGTTGGATTTTAAATTTTAACTTTGAATAAGAAACTTTGATATGTCGTTATGCCTGTTCTTATCTTCAGTTTATTAGTCTGCTTTTAAATCTTTCCTGTACAGTTACAGGGTTGCGATTTCGACGAACAAGAGCTTCCCATTTGAAATTGTACAAGTATCACCAAATACGTCGTCACCGTGCCGATCAACTAATAATCAAAATTATTAATTAAGAAAATTTAATTTACATTAAGTTATTCGTACAATATTTTAAATATTCTCACCGAATGAAGAAAACTGTTATCAAGCAAAAAGTATCCATTAGCTGTGAACTGTATTTTGCGATGTAACAATTGAAGCGAAAATTGCTTGAGCTACAACAAATCTATGATAAGTAAGTACTATCCCTAAGAAAGTTTTATCTGGTTTTATCTCTTACCTCTGATTGTGTCTCTCTGTCGATCGCGCAGTTTAAAAGATCGTGGATCACATTGCCTGTTTCTCCGATCTACAATAAATTTGTAATTGGAAGAATACTGCGAAATTTTGTAAAATTTTCGAAATTTTATTTACTAATAAAAATTTTTTATTTCTTGATTAAAACGCGATACAAAATTGAGATTAGGGATTGAGGCTAGTTGATTAAGTTGGAATTTCGAATTTTTACAGACAAAACTTTACTGAAAGACAAAACAAATAATGTTAGTTACTATATACATTACTAACAAATAATATTTTAATAATAGGGAAAACTAATATCTCTCTGATATAAAAAATTAATATATTTTGAATTAATATATTACGTTCCTTATGTCAAATAGCTTCAGAATCGAATTAACTTGGCCGTAACATTGTTGTAAGTTAAGAATAATATATATTAAGATATGTTATTAATATGTTTAAATTATTATTTATTTATTTTAATTTGCCGAAATTTAATAAAAAACATGAAAACTGCAACATGTGTATTAAACAGTGTAAATCTTAACTTCACATACTAACAGAGTATGTTTATATTCAATGGAGTTTGATGGCATTGGAGTAATCACAATATGGTAAAAATAATAATGGGGATTCTAAGTCTAGGACTGCGTTCCGAAATTCATTGTCAGTACAAAAAATTTACACTATACATAACGTGAACTATAAATTTTCAGTACTGGCAGTGTATATCGAAAATGTATATCGCAGCCTAAATAGGATATTACTAGATGGTGATTACTCGATGTCGCTCCTCTCTTTATGTAAGACTCTCTCTTTATATAAGACTCGATTATAGCTATCTTCAGTGTTTTGTTTTATTTATAAATTCAATTAGTCAACGTAGCCCCAATCTCCTTAACTATATTGATTATCTTACCTCTTTTAAAATCTTGGTAACTCTATTAGTGAGAAGAGAAATGGGATAAATTAGAAATAATAACCAAATGATGGTATTACTGAGGGTTTTGTACTCTAAGATATTGTCGGTCATCAACAAAGGCGAGAGAAGGTAGTAGCCATTATATATGAGTGTCAGAAAAAGAAAACTGAAGCCAAACAGTACTGGCAGTGAATAAAAGTTCGACACGTCTTCAGAGATTTCGCAGAGATGACAGTGCATATCTCGCAACTGCAGCAGATGATGAACTGTAGAATTGCTGACAACGACATGACGCGTTTGACAGAGAGATTGCAGTTGAAGATCAGGTGTGTTGACGACCTTGTTGAAACTCTGTATCGCTAGATTCACATCTGTGAAATTCGCCTGGATGATCGTGATCAATATAAAGTATTGTAAAAGTAGCCAACCCACGTGAAATGTCGGCAGAATGTCCGATAGCCAGGCGATCGGACCCGTGTGGAAGGCCATGATGTCAGTGGACAGAAGAAGGATCAATAGGCAAATCTTCAAGACGCAAACGATAATCATACTACAGAAAATTCGCTGTCGTCGCAGCGGATGATACAGATGATATAGATGATCTATTTCGTGCTCGATGTTTATTAATCGATTGACGATTCGCACCAAGGACTTCTGTTCGATGCAGTAGCTAAGCAAAATAGCACAGATTACCAAGGAACCGAGTATAGTTTGTAGAACCTCTATGCTTGTGGTCAAATTCGTCTTGTTTTCGTATTGTAAACCAATCCTGTACGGTATTGACGCATAATTCGAGGCGATCATTAGGCTACTCAGTATGACGTTGTAAACTATCCCAAATTTGGAATATTGAAATGTATATGACGTTCTCTTTTCTTGCGTAACGATATGACGGGTAAACGTGGCAAGACCTATGAGTTTGAAAAATGTTATCGATATCCTAAGCATACGAAACGAATCTTGATGTGGTTCTGATTTTATTTTGATCACTTTCTGTTTACTAACTTTTTTCCTAATTGCATTCTCTTTATTTGAGTTTCTTAAGAAGAAATTGGAGATCCTATTAGCATCCATGAAGATTAAATTCTCAACAGAATCGAAGATATGCTTGCAATCTTATCACTATTTTGTTTCATAATTACTTAAAGTTATATCTCTTCTTTCTCTATTACGTTTCATTAATGTATTCAGAATTGTTTCATGATTTATAAACATCTTTTATATTTTAATTTGGTCTTCTTGGTACAATGTTTTTTTTACATGATATTTGTGTATAATTTTTTTTTAATTTACACACTTTAGGTTATTTGTTAAAACGTTTCACGCGCGTGTGTATCGCAAAGAAATAATTTAAAAGACGTCTGTTTTGTTTTACGTGCACTCGAGTTTATGTTACTCTTTATTCTTATGATGTACTGAGCTTATGCGACGATGCTTCCGCATAAGCCTTTCTTGTCAAGCATCATGTATGGAAAACATTATTAAATATTAAATTTATGAAAGTCATAAACGTGTGATAAAGAGTATAAAGTCGATATTTCAGCTCTATATCAGCTGACACGGATCCTGCGATGAAAATAGCCGATTGCTGATATGTGTGTTACGTATTGTTAGTGACATCCACTGGAATATTAATTGTCTATATATGACATGATATATGGGCACGATAAGAATACGGAATATGTTTTCTCCGTATTTTCTTCTATTGTAATATTAGATTATCGCACTAATTAATGACTCAAAATAATATCTCCGTACAATTATATTATTATCAATAATGTCATTATGTCATTTAGTATAAGTTCTAATAAATTATGTAAAAACATTTTAAAATTAAATATTTAATTTCTTTTTCGTTTTTGTAAATTCCCATTAAAATGATAAAATCGTATATTTTTATGCATGCTGTGCGGCTGCATGAAATATTTCTTTTACTGTTAAGGAGAGATCTTTACATCATGATTTATCCATCAAATCTGTAAAAGCATATAAAGATTTTAAATCTGCCAGATTTTAAATTTTTACATGTTTTGACATAGGGGAGACCAGGGCTATTCGTTGCAGTTTTTTTTCTTTTGCGTTTCCCGAGTCCTGTATT
>QKQZ01020528.1:0-20323 GCA_003595255.1 Solenopsis fugax
CGAAAAGGTTACTTTTCGATTAATATTCAAGCAATTTTTAACACTAATTTGGAAATTACGGACTTTGTAGCTCGTTGACAAGGATCGACACGACAATTTTCAACAATTCCAGGATACGTGCATTATTTGAGGCTGGAATATTTGGAGATTCCTTGCTCTTAGNTTCCTTGCTCTTAGGTGATGGTGATTATCCTGTTCGGTCGTATTTTATGACACCTCTACGCAATACAAAAACTCGTGCACAAGAACTCTATAACGAGTCGCTTATTAGTACACGCAATACCATTGAGAGCGTGTTTGGAATATGGAAACGACGGTTTCCAATTTTGGTATTGGGTTCTCGGTTTTCAAAAGTTGAAAGAGTTTTACCAGTCATTGTAGCAATTGCCATTTTACATAACATCGCTCGGCGTGCTAGAGATCCATTACCACCTGATGATCCTGCATTGCAGTTGCCTGCACAGTGGGAAGAAATTTTGGAACAGGGAAATGTACTACTTATGAATGATGCACCTGATAAATTATATTATTTATACCTTCTTTTTAAATTTATTTTAATAAACGTTTACCTTGAATTATGTAAATATAAATAAAAATTACTGTGAGATTTTCACGGAGTAATACAAATTCAAGAGTGAAAAATTAATAGTTTTATTTCTCATTTAATTGGAGTTGCTTTCTTAGGAGTTCAACTTCAAGTTGTTCTTTTTCTAGTTGTGTATTTAAAATTTTAATTTCTATTTCAGACTTTGCACGCAGATCCCCTTAGCTCAACTAATTCTGCTTTAGATTGAGCTAAATCATAAAAACATTGGTTGCGTCTTACAGCACTTATTAAAGGCATTCTCATCTGTCTTCCCCGCTTGACAGTTTTCTTTTTTATAGTCGAACTTGAAGGTTTGTCATATTTGATTTTCCTTCGATGATATTCCTATAGCTGCCTCTACTTCAGCATATGTATAAGGTTTAAATCTAAAGCTCCTTCATCGTCATGTATCGGAACTTGTAATTCAGTACTCTTCTTCGAATGTAACATTGCCGGGGTCCAATTAGCATAATTCATTGTTAAATTTGCTTCATCGAATGATAACAGGATAAAACACGAAACGACAGTGGTCATCCCGGCAGGCCAATTGTGATGCAATCGACGGCCATAAAAAATATATTAATAACGGGCGAAAACGTCCTAACACGGCCCAAACGGACTCGCTCTTACAACTAATATATACTTAGAATTTTACGGCTATTGTAGAATGGGTTTTATCGGCACGCTTTTTCCTCTCTTTTTCAAAATCTCAATTAACCAATCACAATTTACGTTTAAGGAGAAAGAAGCATATGTTCTGAGTTTCAGTAAATAGGTTATAGGTTTACGTAACCTACGGTTAAAAATGAGTTGTGGAACGCCATACAGGTTTAACGTCGGCGTCAACTTTGACCGACGTTCAGCTAAACTCGGGTTAAACTGAAAGTTGTGAAACCGGGCCTTTACAGTGCTTACGTTACGGATTTCTTTGTGCGTTGACCTAAGTTTAATTGTAAGTACTGGCTTAAATTTAAGGTTTGTACTTAACGTAACTTAATGTCTTACAGAAGCTTATGTGCGGAGGCTCTTAGTCCCGATCTACAATAGGTGTTATAAGCCTTAAACCGTAAGAAATTGACCTATCATGATCGATTATTCTTCTCATATTAAATTGTGATTGGTCAATTTCTTACGGTTTAAGGCTTACTACACCTATTGTAGACCGGGGGGTCGATCATGAAACTTTTTCCCTAGGGGGAAACGTTAAAAGTGAAAAATTTCTCCATTAACTTCAATGGTAAAATTTCCACTTTTCACGTTTCCACCCTAGGGAAAAAGTTTCATGATCGACCCCCGGGACTTATTGCCTGCATAACCTTAAGTCCGTATCAGACTAGAGATTAAGATTGAGATTGGATTGGAATTTGACCAATCCAAAGAAAGAAAACCAATCTCAAGTTTAGTTAACTTTGCTTTAATTGGTCAAATTCCAATTCAATCTCAATCTTAATCTCTAATCTGATACGGACTTTAGGGCCTCTTTCACCAATCTAACCGATCGGTTAGTCCATTGGAATTGATCAATCGCATTTTACATAACAAGTAATGCGATTGGTCAATTCCAATGGTTTAACCTATCGGTTAGGGTTGGTTTATAATAGCTGAAAATAACCGTAACCGAAAAAAATTGGCCAATCATGGTCGATTTATAGAAGAATAATCGATTATGGCCGGTATTCATAGTCCGTTCTTATATTTAAGATCGTCTTAAGTATCATCTTGAGACGCCATCAACCAATCAGACAGCCGTATCAGCATCTTAAGACATTGCTTAAGATGATCTTGAAATAAGAATCGACTATGAATACCGGCCTATGATTGGCCAATTTTTTACGGTAACGGCTATTCTCAGCTATTATAAACCAACCTTAAGTTTTAACCGAGATTGGTGAAAGAGGCCCGTAGTCAAGATACAATTCTCTATTGGCTGGCCGCTATTACAATCGCATAAGCATACCCTTCTCTTTCTGCCATGGATAAACTGTTGAAAGTATGTATATATGTATGTTGTATGTACATACATACATATCTCGCGCGCGCGCGTTTGTTGTATGCACGCGGTACGTATATGTGGTGGAATTTTCACGCGCGGTGAAGAGCGACACCTTTATAAAACGCTTGACGTGGTAGACTTGGAATCATCGGTCGAGGATCGTTTGTCGCAGTTTGTCGTCCCGGCCGCAAATCTTCAAAATACAACGCTGCAAATCGATGTGTATATGCGCGTATGTATGCGTGTGTTCGATTACAGTTTACCGTGGGGATGTCGCGTTTGTCCCGCGCGATTTCCTTGCCCTCGTCGTTGATTGATTGAATTACGCTGAATCAAGAAGAATCGTCTGTGATGCCTTAATTAGGTTTACTTCTTTCGATTGTACTTAGGTGTTTTTGATTTTGCATAGTTAAAACGTAAATGAGTAAGGACGAAGTGGTGAAGTACGTTTTTTTTGTGAATATTAATAATTGTAAAAGGATTCTGTGTCCCGATACGCAAATCCTTAATTCCAATTACAAAGTTTACAGCTAAATAGCTCTGTCACAATGAAATTATTTGTGATTAAAAATTATTTTATTGCGTTAAGAAAATATCTTTTAGTTAAATATTCTAAGAACATTAAGTGTAACCCCACTTAGGATGTAAATAAGTGAGAACAAGCAAATTTATATTTATTGTAAACAAAAATAATCCACGAATTTTCAATTGATTACAGGACTTGTGACTGAATAACGCTGTAACATTGCCATTAATGAAATTAATTACTTGACATAAAAATACATTTTGTATTATTTAAAATCTGCTTTGATGTGCTCACGGAAACAATTGAAAAATAACTAAGAATAGAATGAGTGGGAACCATTTCACTGCTGAGTATGATGCATTCATTTATCCTTATTGTTCACTGAATATTAAACAAGGATAAATAATATACACATTGTATGGAAAACAGAATGTACTCAGTGATGAAGTATGGAAAACAGAATGTACTCGGTGATGAAGTATATTTATTATATATATAAACTTTGTAATATAATTGATACATAAACCTTTAATTCTAATTGGAAAATTCATATCTAAGTAATTGCAGTAAACAAAAAAAATTATTTTTTTATCATAAAGATATTATTAAGAAAATATTTTTTGCCTAATGTTTCAAACTAACAGAGATGACTAGAATGTAAATAACTAAGGATATAATGGCAAAGTATATTTATTGTAAACTTTGTAAAATAATCAATACATGAGTCTTTAATTTTAATTAAAAATTGTGTTGCTAAATAATTGTAATGAAAAAATTATATTATTAAATGTAAAAATATATTATTAAGAAAATATCTTGTTTAGATGATTCAAGCTCATGGAAGCAACTAGAACAAAACTAAGGACAAAGTGACCAAGTAAATTTATTGTAAACTGTAAAATAATTGATATATGAATCTTTAATTCTAATCAGAAAGTCACAGCTGAACAATTGCAGTAAACAAAAAAATTATATTTTTTAACATAAAGATATATTAAAAAAATATCTTTTGTTTAAGTGTTTCAAGCTCATGAAGACAACAGAACGTAAATAACTAGGGCAGAGTGACAGAGTATGTTTAGTAAAATAATAAATTTACAAATTTTTAGTTTTGATTATAAGATTTGTGACTAATAGCATTGTCATAAATAAAAATATCTTCATTAAATGTAAAAGTTTATTTTATGTTGCTCAGAAAACATCTTTTATTTAGATGTTTCAAGCTTGTGGAAACAACTAAAAATAAATAAATAAGGACAGAGTAATAAAGTTTTTGTAAACATTGTAAAGTAATTGAATTATCAATTTTGATAGCAAGATTTACTGCTAAATAGTGCTGTTGTAAACAATTATTTGATTAAATGTAAAGATATATTTTATATTATTAAAAAATGTTATATATATTTTTTTACTTAAATATTTCAAGCTCATATAAACTAGTACATAAATAAGTAAGAACAAGGTAATGAAACATATTTATTGTAAAAATTGTAAAATAATCAATTCTGTACTGATTCATAAATTCCCAATTTCTGTTACAAGATCTTTGGATAAATAATGCTTTTGTAAATGATGAGATCATTTGATTAAAGAAAAGTCACCAATACTGGCATAACATTTTGTTTTCAAATAATATTTCTTGAACAAAAGCTAAAAATAAAACTTTAAATATGAATACAACTAGAAAATGTCTTTTCTGTCATTAGATAATTTAGCAGTTTTTATAATATCGTTTCGTATTTTGAAATAATTCATGTTTTCACAACATAACCCAAAAAGAGTGTCTGAAAAATTGAGCCTCAAAACTGGCCCAATAGGGAGAAAGAGCAAAATTCGAAGATAGCCCTAGATAGAGAATGAGTTAACTATAAAATAAATTGATAAACTAAGTAATAAAATATATTTTTATATGTATTAAACAATAAAGTTTATGTGATGTTAAAAGAATTGAATCTTTATACTTTTTGCATCTAATTAGTTTATACCTTGATGTATCGTGTCTGATACTAATTTTTCTACTTTCCCTAAAGGTATTAAAAAAATGTAAAAAAATCATATAACATCTGTCAATATTATAATTGAAGATTTCGAAGTTATTGTTTGTTCTCAGGTGTACCATTTTAGGCTGCACAATGATTTTATGTTCCAAACCACACTACGAGAAAAGTATAAAAGAAAAAAATATAAGGAAAACAGTTTTAGGAAACTACAAACATGTAAAATGATCTAATATTATCAATAATATGCTCACTATCATTTAAACTATGCAATATGCAAGAGAAAATAATGCAAATTTTTGCTTTTCAAGAATTCGGTTTTAGCAAATTTTATATAGACAAAAGCTATGAATGTAGAAACTATAGATTTTTATTTTTTTAATCAGCTAATCAGATCGTGTTTTATCAGTATTAGTACAGTGCAATGTTTAGTTTCTGAAAAATAAGTGGATGACGAGAAGGGCTATGTCAGTATTGATGACTTTCCTAAATGTAAAGATATATTTTATATTGTTAAGAATATATGCACACACACACACACACACACACACACACACACATATATATGTGTGTATATATATATGTGTGTGTGTATTATACACATTTATATACTTAACGATATAAAATATATCTTTACATTTATAAAGAGATACATATTATTTCTAATATTAACTCGTATTTTTTATATTGTATTTAGGTGCTATTACAGTCCACTATAATTACACGCATTCTTGAGGAACATGGATGACAATATGATAGTTTTATGGAATGTTATCTATATAGTTCAAGAATGAAAATATGAAGAGTAGTGGCCATAAAGAGGAATCCGTTGATAAAAAAAGATATGTTTTCTTCTCGGATCCTGATGTTATCGCCAAACGCGCTGAGATTTCTGCTGTCGTGAGTGATCTTTACTTGTTATCTTTTTTTGTCTATAAGCATGTATGAAATTCCATATAGCTTTTTCATCGTAGGCAGCACAAATTACCCGAGAACTCGAGGCACAACAAAAGACTTCTGATGAGCAATCAGTTGACTTGCAAATGCCCGCAATTGACTTAAAGAGCTTAGAAAATTTGCTATCTTATTATCCTGTGCAGCCATATCCTTTTACATTTATTAGCGCAGTAAAACAAAAACTTGGTTTAGAAGATCTTACTGATTTTTGCACAAAAGCACGTCACTCAGGTTTTCAAGTAAAAAGTAGTTTGACTTCTTCGATACTAAAAGCAACCAGTACACAGAATTTGAATACACAGAATAAAATTGTACAAAAAATGGACTTTATCAAACCGTTGAAAGTACCAGATCTAAAAATTTCCCCAAAAACGCTAGATTTCACTAGCAGAGATAATTCTGTTTCAAAGGAACTGCCTTCAACAAAATCTGAAATAGCTGCAAAAGAATTTGCACATGACAAATTTGATAAGAGCCTAAGAACTGGTGAAAGAGTACAGAGAAAGTTGGACTTTTCCTCAGATGGCTCATCATTTATTAATTGCGAAAGCATAGAGCCGTTGAAAGCACCAAATGTTTCCATAGCGTCTAATTTGAGTAAGAAGAAGGAACATGTTAGAGACAGCTCTAGAGAAAAGGAAAACAAATCGAAGAGAATAAAGAAAGATGATTCTTTGAAGAGGGACGAAACCATACAGGATCAAGTGAAATGCAGTCGAAGTCCAAGACACATCTCCAGAAAAGATGCTAGCGATACAAGTAATGTAAAATTACCAAAAAACGATAGACCATTCCATGCTACAAAAAGTAATGACTTTTTGTCGATAAAATCAAAAGATAAAAATTTTGTAGCGCCTGTTGCTAAGAAAGATGATAAAAGACAAAGATTCTTTAATGCACAGTCTATAGAATTAACTAAAGATTCTCTGGAATCTAAAACTCGATTATCTAGCAATGAACCGTACACACCAGTTTTTCCATCTTGGAAAGTATTAGATAAAGTCACATTGAGAGATAGCAATATGGGCGTTTTATTTAATACTGAAAATAAATCTAAAGACATGAGCCATTATTTTTTAAAGCAAAAGTCTGAAATAGAGGATTTGAAACATAAATCTGATATAGATAATAGACAATTGAAGCAAGACAAATTAAATACTATCTATAAAGAGCAAACAAAGAGAGTGTCTGATAAAAACAAAACTTTGTTAAGCAACAAAAGCGAAGATAAACATAACGTTAATTCAGAGCTGTCGGAAGATGTTGAATTTATGTCTGAAACAAGTAGTTCTAGGAGTCGTATAAGTGTTTATCCCACAAATTCTACACAGCTATCAAAAAGCAAAGGTCTCGAAACAACTATGGACAGTAAACAAAGCATTAATTCTATCAGATCAATTAAAACCTTAGAGAATTTCAAATGTGCAGAACATTCCATGGCACAGTCTGCAAGCGTTAAAAAAGACGAGGAATCGTGTTTACAGAGCGTTATTACAACTCAAGAAACGACGACTAATGATGATTTAAACGGCATAGATGACAGCACACTGCCAGAGACATTGTTTGATCCTAGGAGAATCTCTCTCAGAGATGGCTATTCTCAACCAGAATTTCATAATTTAATGACACCGGAAAAAATGAAACTTATGCTCAGATCGAAACGAAGAAGATACTTGATGCAGAGCAGTGATTCAGAAGTAGACGCAAGATGTTCAAAGTACAAGCCAATAGTGAAGTCTGAGAAAAAGGAAGAAGAGGTACAATTGGTGAGTATAAACACGTCAACATTTATTATTCAATCACAATAATATATTTTTCATAAAGTAAAAGTATTGAAATTTCAGGTACACCCAACAGCTTTGCATATGCAATTTCAGGCGGAATTGCATCTTTATGATTCTTATAATGAATCTTTGCGACAGGTAATGGATGTTGAAAAGTGTTTGTATAACACTAAATGCGAGTTGCAGGAACAAAAGACTTCACAAAAAGTTGATGAAAAAGATGAAGAAAATATCATGCAAATTGTAGAAGACTGCGCAGCTGCTGCAATCGATAATGATGCCGTTGAGAAAAGTATATTCATTATCAGTGGAATTATTTATAAATATAGAGAATTAGAGTTACTGCCAGTCAATGAACTAATATAAAAACTTTATATAATTACATTTTCAAATAAAAGTATTTTAATCAAATCTATATGAAAATTAAATGTAAAAAATATCAGTTTGTATAACTTATTATTTTTAACTCTTATTATTTTAATATTTTTATTAAATAGTCATTCGCGTTCAGCAGAATGTTTATTTTGCAAGCTTCGTGGGGAGTTCGTTGCAATCTAGGGTCTGAAAGTATAGTATAATCGGCGGTGTGTGTGTGTGTGTGAGAGAGAGAGAGAGAGAGAGAAGAAAACTCTTCTAATAGTTGTAAAATAAACCATCTGCTGAACGCGGTTGTTTATTGATGATTATTCAGCGACTGATGCAGTGACCCTAAATATTCAGAATATTTTTCTTACAGCAACATGGAATTCAACTGAATATATAAGAAAAGATGTTGCCGAGCCTCGAAAATCAAACGATGAGACCCATTTCAGTAGAGATCATTATATTTCAAACCATAGCAATGTTGATGAATTGAGTTATGGATTTAATTATGAAAAGTATAATAAAGCGATGATCAAAAAGGCGGAAGTACAAACACAGACGGTGAACGATATAGCAACCCAAACATACATGGCAGATATATCCGCGGACGAACGAAACTCACAAAATAGATTGTCAGAAATCGGTGAATCGTTTTTGAGGGAAAACGAAGTTTCCCAGCTGTCTTTAGATTCGGCTGAACAGTTCGAGGATTTGGACCAAATAGAAGAAATATCACTACCCAGCAGAATAAGGACCATGTCGGAGATTAGTTTGCACGAAACTACCTCGTCTATAAAAACGGAAACCGGGACTGAAATTAGTATTTCAACTCGAGGTGTAACATGCACGTTTACTCAATATATAGACTCAGAGGTAATTTGTATTTTATTATATATGTGCACTTACATTTGTAATTAGTAATTATATATATGTTACATGTATATTATATGTATGAGTATGCTAAATAAGAAAAAATTTTCGGTTGAAGCGGATTTTGGTGCTTAATAATACATATTTTCATATCAATTATTAAATGTTTTAAGTTTATAAACTATGTACTAATATGGTTGTCAGATTTAAAATGCAATTGTATTTATAATATTTATATACACGTCACCTGAAAAAAGACATTCTTTCATACAGGCCCATAGTACATAGAAAAATTTAAGTAATAAAACTTAAGTAAACTTAAGCGAATCAGCTAATCAGTGAAGAATTTAAGACATAATGTGGTAACAAATCCAAACTGTTGATTTCCTTATTGCTTACGTTTTATTATTTAAGCTTTTGGTGTGCCTGGTTATTACTGTAAATTTGCCACATAATCTCGAATTGATATGACATGTCACAGAATAAGAGAGTTCCAGATTCGAAACTGACTGGAAGAATAGTTTTTGCAATAAGTTTTTTAATTTTTTTAAAATGTTTGTAATATTATCATTATTAAATGTGACAATCAAAATTAATTTGAGATATTTCTAGCTTCAGTTTACAATTACGTTTGAATCCAACAACCATATTGGCACATAGTTTATAGAATTAAAAAGTATATTTAATAATTGAAATTGTTATTGAGCATTAAGCTCCACTTTGATTGCAAGATAGTACTTCTTATTTCTTACGTTATATTCAGCTGTCGGTCTAATATCCAACTTATTATTGTATATTGAACATTAATTGGATATTTTTTAATATTATTTTCAGATAGCACGACTCTTAAGAGACGAGAATCAACGAAGCTCTCAAATTGAAGAATTGTTTAAGTTTAAAGAGAAAACGTTATATGACAAAACTAAAAAATTGGCGGAGTTAGAAGAACAAAAACGTGTATTGAAAGATACTGGGCAAGACAGTCGTTCCGTGAAAAAGAAACAAAGAGCGTTGCTTCTAAGGTTACAAGAAGAAAAGGCTGAAATTCAAAGATTAAAAGATCTATACGAAATTACAAGCCAAGAACGAAAGCGTATGTTGAAAAAACAGAGAGACATATTTAATCAAAAAATGTCAACGAAGAATATCTTAACGAAATTAAAGAGGACCGCAGACAGCCAATCGCCGAGAAGATTGTCAGGTCCCATGAAGGGTTACGATATACGTAGTAATAGCTCTATGAGCTCCTTAATCGATTCGGATAAATCTCAATATGATCGGTCTCAGATTGACACACGGTTGCAAGCATCTGAGAGCGACGCATCTAAATTTGACTTGTTGAAATCTAACATATTTATAAATTTAGCTGAAGAAAGTAACACCGTGGCGAGACTTGACTTAGCTGAGAGTAAGGAACAGGAAAAAAGTCCCACACAAAAAAAAAGCGATATATCGAAGCTAAGATCTCGAAAATACGAAGAAAAAATGCCCAGAGCGGATATCTTGCGACAGAAGCAAAATCAGCTGGACATGGAGTCGAAACGGATTCAAGGCCCTATAAAAATAAATATTCGGCTTTTGGAAAATCAGGATCAGATCAGGCTATCACAGTCACCAAAACGAGAAGTGGAAGCATCAGCACCCGATTATGTCAGTATAAAATCTGAATCTGATACGTTAGTGGAAGTGTTGTCTAAAAAGTCAAGAATGTCGCAAGGAACAGATTCTTCTATACAAACTGCAATGATTGCAAAGGAGAAGGAGTTGACTTGTAATGCTGTAACCGCTAACAGTGAATCTATAGCAGAAGATATAAGCGCGATAATCCAAGACACCATTTCAAAGACAACGCAGTCACAAATTTCCGAGATATCACAGAGTATAAGTAGGAATTCTAAAAAGAGCGACAAAACTATTACGAACGATAGAGACATATCTAAAAAACTGCAACATAATGCCGAGCTTAAAGCAACCTCCAAGCGCAAAAATGCCAAGCATCAGAAAACGAAATCATCTTCTAGTATATCAACAGAAAATACATTGAGGTCCAAATTAAGTTCTCATATATCAGAGGAGCTTGTCAAACATCACGATAAACGAACGAAAGTGGAGAACGAGAAAAAATTGCTTCAGTTAGATACTAACAATAAGAAAAGTTCAATCTTGGATGAGTTGGATTTCAATGAAAGTCAAACTTCGCTTCAGGCGCTTGTTATGCTTAACGAGCATTTGAAAACTATTAAGGATAAAAATTCGAAATTATCAACCGAAGTAATAAGCGAGAGCACGGAAAATGGATCCTTTCAAACTTTGAACAGAAAATTTGAGAATACTGAAGGTCTTTCCAGGAATGAGCAGGATACTCAAAATGCATCCATGTCTCAGATTAATACTTTCGCCGTTTCCCATCACAGTTCTGAAGAAAGCGAGAAAAATCTTTCGAAATCCATAGTCGTTAGGTCGCAAGACAGAGAATTCGAACAGTAAGTGCACACATGCGTATACTCATTTGTCACATTTTTACTGCAATCGCTGCAAACATTCAGAAACTTCTGTTTAACGCGACATGCGTGTGTTCCGTTAATAAAATCTTGACTCACTAAAGTCGTGCGCTGGGAAGTCTAATAATAAACTGTGTGCATCTCCACATTGCCACGAGTAAAGCACTGTAAAAATAGATTCTCTACAGGGGCAATCTGTATAACAGGCATGCACATGTATATTCTTGAAGCTGTACATTTTCCTCTGTCCTCTTTAGAATTTTGAACGCACGGGAAACTGCACTTGCATCACGCAAGAACTGCGTCCAGGAGTGGATGGCGTGGCACGCGAGGTTAAGAGCAGAAGAGGACCGTGTTACTCGTATGGAGCAGGCAGCACTTAAACTTGTTGCGGCAGCATCTAATGTTTTATGTCAGCAAGGAGGGGGTAATTTAAATGCATTTATATACATATATATAAGATCAATTAACTTATAAAACATTACAAATATTCAAACGTTTCGACCGTAAATGCGGTCATCTTCAGTGAATTACTCATAAATAATTAATAATGTAGATTATTGTCGCTCGCATGAAACGCAGATTACGCCGGTTTATTGTAAGATGATGTGTTCTACTTGCATGCGTTATACATTTTCATGCAGAATTCGCCAAGAAACCCGTTCATGTGTGACATACGCCGAAGTCTTAACAAAGTCTAGTAGGCGGCCAAATTATCTACGTCCCTGTCAGTCATCCACGAGTCAAATTACAAATAAGACTCGAGGATGACTGACAGGGACGTAGATAATTTGGCCGCCTACTAGACTTTGTTAAGACTTCGGCGTATGTCACACATGAACGGGTTTCTTGGCGAATTCTGCATGAAAATGTATAACGCATGCAAGTAGAACACATCATCTTACAATAAACCGGCGTAATCTGCGTTTCATGCGAGCGACAATAATCTACATTATTAATTATTTATGAGTAATTCACTGAAGATGACCGCATTTACGGTCGAAACGTTTGAATATTTGTAATGTTTTGTTTAGAATATTAAATGATTTCGTGTTGAAACACTGTTTCAATTATATTAGCACAACGACCCGGCTTGCTTTACTATTATTATTTTGATTTAAATCTGAGGAGCTGTACTTAATATTTTATTGTAATGTTATAATTATTATAATATCGACAAAGAGTCTTGGAACTTATTTGTTATCTTACTTGATTTATTGCTACAATTTAATTCAAAACTTATCAAAGAATCACACGAACGTTATCAAACAATTCACTAAAGATGACCGCAATTACGGTCGAAACGTTTGAATATTTGTAATGTTTTGTTTAGAATATTAAATGATTTCGTGTTGAAACACTGTTTATATTAGCACGACGACCCGGCTTGCTCCTATAGCCCTTTATTATTAATTATAACATTGTTACTTTATTAAATATTAATTAGGTGTAGCTTTTTGCATAATTTTAAACTCTGATCACGATCAGAGAGACGTCTGTACTCTATTATAGATACTACTGTGTCGTCCGATACGAGTGATGTCGAGGGAAGGATAGGAAATCTTACTGAAAAATTAGCAGCACGACGTCTCGAAATGGCGCGTCTAAAAAGAGAAGCAAAGAAGCAAGCGAAGAAACAACTACGTGTTCTAGAAGCAAACCTGCGGAATCAAATTGAGGTAAGTGTGTATATGCGGATAATTATTTGATTATTATTGAATGAAATTTCTGTTTATGACAGAAATATGACACGACTATCAACGAGATGCGCAAAAAGTTGGAATCAAAGAAAGCTATTAAAGAAACGGATAAGTTAATTATAGAGCCAAAGTCACTAGCTGACTTCAAAGTACCTGAAATACCGCTTAAGAGAATACAGGACATCTACAAGAGCAGCGATTTACTGAGATCTAGATCAGAATCTGATCTGTTAACGAGAAATCAGAGAGGGCAAAAGGATTTATCGAAAGTTGTAACGTCCATAGCGTATGATAATAAGCGTGAGAGGGATAGTTCTCAGAAATCTACAAAATCCGCAGATGCTAAGAGTCCAAACGCTTTCGAATTAAAAGGTACTACGGATCTCCATGATAGCACTCGATCTATTTTTGACGATTATACATCGATAGAGGTATATGATAAAATTCGAACAGCGCCTTCAGTATTGTCGACTTCAAATGATGCACGTTCTGTAAAATATAATCTTTCTATGCATAAACAAATCGGAGAATTCATTGGAGATATCAAACAAAGTAACGTATCACACGATGCAGGAAATGCTAAAACAGATCTCAGTTCGGTGCAATCGGAATTAGAGATGCGAACAATATCAGATAAATTTGAAGACCGCAGCACTATTAACACCGAATCGGTAGACAATAGATTAATTACTAATGTCGATCAATTACAGCCGGAAACCCTTAGAGTACTCTCTAAAATTCCGGAAATAAAAAGTGTCGAGTACTCTAAATCTATTCCAATCAAATCCGTATATTCTACGGAAAATATTGCGCATATTACTGATTCCAGTATACTTACTTATTCGAGGAAATTAGATTTTCTGCAGTTAAATAATAAGAACTTAAGCGAGGATATAAGTTCCATTGAAAAAGATATTAAGGCACTTTCAGAAATAATGTCGCGTTTAAGTAATGAATCGAATGAGAAGTCTAAAACAGATAATGACGAAAGGAATACGTCGCAAGATATATCAGAAATAATATCTAAATCAGTTTTTAGCGACCAAGTAATTGATATTGAAAACGAAGTAGCTAAGAAGGAAATCAATACCAATTCTTTTTCCATGTCGATAAATCATAAAAAATCAATATCTTCCAATGATTTGAGCTATAATAAATACATATCGGACAAAAATAATGAAATATCGGCAATAATTCCAGGAGAAGCTCCTACCATCTCTAATTCATCTCATGAAATTGATTATGAAGCCAAAAGCAAACAGATTATGAATGAAATAGAGAAATCTATACTATCACAACACGTTGGGATTGCAAGTAGCAACGATCCAACTTCAGTATTAGAAAGTGGAAACGAAGAATTGCTGAACGATTTGGCCTCCGAGCTCTGCATAAAATCGATTTCTGAAATTCTTTCCAAAGAGTCAGAAAGCAGAAAAAATCTTGATCTTGCGAAGAATACGACAACCCAAATTATCGTGAAGACAAATATAAATAAGCAACACGATTTAAGTGAAGCAGTACTTGAGAAAAATCTTGTAAAAACTCAAGCAGAAGAAGTGTATTCTTTGAAACTTTCGGAACATTTTAATACCGCATCAGTGCAATCTCCCATCATCGCCGGTCATCGTTCAAAGGAAACAGTGTCGCAACGCGATTCTCAAAGCGCATCTAGCTTGGTTTCAAATCAGAGCTCGCACTTACTTGCCGGTACAGATTTAAAATCGTCGAGAAGTATTCCCAAGGTGGAAGTCAAAATTAACATCACCGATGATGTGAGGATATTAAAGAATCTTGATGAAGTTCAAATAGAGATACCTGATAGTACCCAACAGTGCGCCAGTCAAAATCGATCGTGCATGGTCAGCGCGGAAAATATTTCTGGCGATAAGGATGATTGGACGACGTCCGATTCGTTTGAAGTCCCACAAGATGAAATTAGCATCGGAATAGGTGAAGAATTCGAGAATTCGAGGTCGGGCTGGGATAATGCTTTAAATAATTTCCCAGAAAAGAATGCTTCACGCATCGATGACACGACAAATCAAGAGGCTGACAGCCATGATGTAATAAGTGATGCTGACGTATCAGCCTTTCTTCCAAAGGGAGAATCTACCAATGTTGCGGTACAGGATGTTACGTTCAACGTAAAAAGTAATGACGAACTCGACGATATATTGGATATAATTGCTAGAGAAAACAATAAAGAAAAAAGCGTCCCTGAAAAACTCGATAACATAATTTCTGATTCGATGGCCGAATTATTAGATAAAGTTAAGGATATTGTAGAAAATGATAGAAATATGGATAGTCGGTTTAAAGGATTCTTATGTGAAATGGATATCAGTGTAGATAATCGAACAGAAGCGTTTTCAAATGCTTTGATGTTAAATAACAAAGCGCAAAGCGAAACAAATATCAAAGCTATAAGCGAAAATAATGCGGTCTCTGTAAATATTTGTAAAGATGATAAAACTAATAATAATCTTGAGAAAATAATAAATACTTCGTTACGAACAGTTGATAAGACCGATGATAAATCTGCCATAAATGTAAACTTATATGTGGAAATTGACGAGGAAAGTCCACGCAAACCGGTGTCGAAAATACAAGAAATTATAATAACAGAATTGGATTCAAGTAGCGCCGAGGATAATGTATTATCTGAACTTGAAATTGATGCCAAAGTTGAATTGGCTGAAGACGATAAATCTGCCATATGCAGTGTAAACGAGAACGAAAATCAACGTGCTGTGGGTGGAAACAAAGGCATTATGCTCATAGAGATAAAAGAATATCTGGAATCAATCTCGGAGCAAGATAGTTCAGATGGTGAGCAATTGGATAACTTGGTAGAAGTTGCAGTGAGTGGATTGGATACTGTAGAAAAAACCGTTGTATCTTCGCGCGATACGACTTCTCCCAAGTCGGAAACAGATGATGCGATACATATGATGCGGACTAAACAAGCTAAAGAAGAGACAACGGTTGATACAGCCGAGAAGAGTAACGAAACTACAATATCAAACACATCAGTGATCGAAAATATTAATAAAACTTTCGATATACTAAAAGATCCAGAGTATGAGGACATCTCTGAGGAGAGCCTCGAGGTGTCCGAAATTCTAGACAAAGATGATTTTCCGAAGGCAGACATCGCGAGAAAGTCCACGAACTTGCCAGAGAGATATCAAACCACTCAGAAGTCGGAAGATATATTGAGAATACTGGATGAAATCTCACAGAAATCATCATTCTATTCCGCGAGCAATTCACAAAACAACGAAAGGAGTGGTCAAAGCGCACCGAGTGCTACGAAAGAGATCAGCGAAGTCCTGGGCGCAGAGATTTCCGCGGCGGACGATTCATCTCCCGAGATAAATAGAATGAAGTTCGAAAAAGAATCTTACGAAATGGACGAAACGAAGGATCGATTCTCAGAAGAAGCAAAATTGCAAGACAGACAATCAGTAGGGGCTAGCGATGCGGACGATTTATCTGAGAAGAGGAAAGCGATTTCTTTGAAATTAGATGAGAGTGACAAGTCCTCTCGGATAATATACGAGCTTCACGAGAGAGTCTCGCAACTGCAAGAGCAGAATGGCTCATCCGAATCCAGTGAAGCCGGTGATACCCCAAGGGGTGTATCTGAGATCGAGATGGATTCACCGAGAGATTTCAATGACTCGAGATTGGACATCGATATTTTAGACGATGATCTTCTGAGCGGCACTAAAGTGGTGAACCAGAGTATCGATATGGAGTCCAATTTCCATTCCGCATCCATCGTCGCCACGTCCGAAAAGGACATCGAGACTATGATCCATGAATTAAAAGGTATTCTCGCTATTCTATTTCAATAATTGAAGTAACATTAGATAGTATATTATTATATATACAAAATTAGAAATATAGTAGATATACAATATACAGAGTTATTAGAATCAATTATAAATTCTTCCATATATTAATTCAAATTTTTATATCTAATGTATGAATCAGAGAATCAAAGAATCCTATGCTGTAGTATTCATTCATCTGATTGTATATATTTTTCAAATTTAAAACGTTATATGTGTTAGAAAAGTTCAGGGTTGGGCAGTAATAATGTTATGATTTTGAAGAAATAAAATTATATAGATTTATTTGAAACGCAAATCTTAAAAGAAAAGTATGTCAAACTAACTTACAACGCTAAAAACAAAAAAAGGATCAATTTTTTTTTAAATTTTGTATATATCTTAGTTGCATTAAATAACATTAAATTCGAAGAACAATGCAAATTGCTATAATAAAAATGTGCCGTATGGCCCGCTGCGCCGTGTTTCCCTATTCTCCCCTACATCATTTCAAATTGCCGTTGTATATGCTTAATCACGTTCCAAATTTTGGTGAAATAGATCCGTGTATTATGAACAGATCGTTATATGATAGTTCACATTATTTATTTTTAGTACTTTCTCAAAATTCAAGTAACTTTGTGATTTCTTGAATAAGAAATATTAAAAAAGATATAATAAAATAAATTCTAAACGTTATAAAAGATATAATACAAAATAAAATAATTTAAATAAAAAAGTCTATATACATTAGTAAAATTCTCTAAACTTATCTACAATTTTTTAATAAAATTCCAGAATGGAAAATCAAGGAATTCTCAGGAAATTCTTTTATAAAATTTGAGTAAACATTTTACTTACCCAACCCTGTAAAAGTTATATAAATACTGTAATCCGACATCCGCTGTCAAATAGATGTCTGGTTTAATGTACGAGATAATCTAATCGTGATTTGTTGCAAAGCAATTTTTGGAAGATGCTATTCGAAGGATTGAATTGCAACAATCGAATAACATATTTCAAACCAAACCAACCCATATATGTTGAAAGAAGTTTTTTTCTCTTTACAAATTTACTGTTATCATTTTCGATCGAAATCATGTGATGCAACTTTATGGGCTGACTATCTCAGACACTCGATACATATATTTACACATCTCGATCTATACACATTTTATACTATAGAAACACCTTTTGTTTTTTATAATGGCTGTGTGCTCTCCTGTGCAAAAGCGTTGCTTGGTATAGCTATGTGTTGTTTATTTTCAGACAAATAGCAAAGTCGAGATTATATTTGTCTAAAGGTAATACACGAAATTACAAATGATACAACATTGACTTGTTATCTCTGTACAAATCAGTGTCGCATGAAATGCTTGATCCTTTTATTATTGATTCATATGCGCACAAGAAAGGCCTGTAAATATATTATACATCATACACAATTATTCATCGATTACTTTTCTCTTCCTTCCTGTCAAAAGGGGTTTACTATCATGTACAGATATTATATGGAATGTCCTTGTTGCAGTTTTGTATTATTTTGCACAAGGTGATTCTTAACTAAGTGCAAACAATTGAAGAATATTCATTGTTTCTAAACTGCTTTGTTTTCAAAATATAGAGTGAGAAAAAAAATAAAAATTTCAAAACTCTGAAAAACGTTTTATGATATTCTATTTAAATTTGATACATGTGGTAATAAAGAATCAATTTCTGATACCAATAAAACATTTTAAATCAACTACCCAGACAGTACGCAATATTTATAAAATTTTTACAAAATATTTTTATGGTCTTAGATTCAACAGATCATAAATATTTATCATAAATTTTATATAAATTTTGTGTAGAATATTATTAAAATATAGACTAAATATTTTATACAATATTTATAATATTTATAATAAATATTTGATCTATTCAATATAACAAGGGGAGATCCTACCTTTGACATCACAGATTTTGCCAAACTTCAAATATGTTGTAGTATACCCCGCACACTACTACACAGTATAGTAATTGTTGCAAATGTGCAATAGTTTACAAGAAATTATTGTTAAAGTTTTTCGTGTGCCTATTATACCGATAGAGGTCATTACCGTACATTTACATTAAACATAGGCTGCATTCCGAAATTTAGGGCCAGTACTGAAAATCTATAGTTTACGTTACGTAAATTATATATTTTCAGTACTGGCAGTAAATTTCGGAACCGAGCGAGTAAAGTGTATAATTCTAAAATCGATTATCAGAAGAAATTTATTTTTTTTTTTACGTATGATGCTCGAGTTCAGATCCTGCTGTGTATTACTATTTTTTTCGTAATTTTTTAATATGCAATCAAATCAAATAAATCGTTATTAAAAAAAAATTATTTGACAAAAAAATATTTCGTAATTAAAAAATGTTTTTATCCTTTTAACCAATATGTATTTTAAAAATTCAGATTTTTTTTACTGGAGATGGAAGTAAAAAATAAAAAAAATTATTTGTAAAATGCATAATAAAATTTATAGGTACAAGGAAAGAAAAATGTAAACTATAAATAAAATATAGAAAATTAACAAAAAAATTAAATTACTCGGAAGTAATTAGTTCTGCATTTCTGCATATTTTTGGATAATATTCATCGTAAAAATACATCGCTACTCTACACCAAGCATGTAATAAAGCATGCAATACTCTACACATATTGTACATGTAATAAATACAATGTACAATAATGACCTCTATTGGCTCGGTATAATAGGCATACGGTAAACTTTAAACGATAATTTCTTATAAACTATTACACATTGACAACAGTCATCATTATTATACTTTGTAATAGTGTGAGGGGTATACTACATCATATTTCAAGTTTGGCAAAATCTGTGACTTGAAAGAATGGGTCTCCCCTTATAAGATTATAAAAATATCTATAAAATATTTTGGCAAATATTTATAAATATTTATTATATAAATATTGTATGCTGTCTCTACAAGGGCATGCACATGAGTAATCATATTAATTTTTTAACGAAGCAGTTTAGAGTGTATATAGGAACTTTTCTTCCTAAAATAAGTCAAAAAATATCTGCTTCAATTTTTTTGTACTTGCTTAGGACTCATCCTATACAGGGTGTCCTAAAAAGCTCGGGTTCCCTCTTAACCCTTAAACACGTAAGTGGGTCAGAGAGACCCCATATGAAGCTTCGAACGCTTACT
>QKQZ01020532.1:0-13642 GCA_003595255.1 Solenopsis fugax
TTGAGAAATCCATGTGATTTTTGTAATCATTTTTCGATTTCCTTTGCGCACCGTTAACCGCGCCTGACTCGTACCTGCCGCTACTTACCTTTATGAATATACTATTATCCATAAAAAAACTATAAAACTTTTACATAAAATATTTTTTCATGTACCTCATAGTTTCAAAGATATTCGCTAAAAACGAAAAAATCCATTCTATTAGAATCAGAATATAGCAGTTTTTTAATATCATTGAATATACTAAAGTAATAGAAGAGAAGATGATAATATGACTTCCATTTATGTTTTGTACAATAAGCAAATAATGCCATAAGTAATCACTACTAGAATTCATCACCTAATAATGGAGATATTACATAAATTATCTGAAATAAATAAGTAAGCAGTTTTTCAAACTTTACACTTGTTCTAATATATTGTTACTATATATTGTACTATATTCTAATATATAGTTGACATTGAAAATGACTAATTTATAATTATTTTGTCACTATATTTAAATTATGGTAATTGCAACTATTTTTTGTCAATGTAACACATTATAGTTATTATTACTAATATTGTAACAATAATTAAACTCTTACTATAATTATTTTAACATTATTCAATTACAAATGTTAATTACAAATGTAAATGTTGCTTGTTCCTCAGTGTATTTACCTAATCGAATTTCTGAAACGATCTTTTTCTTCGTCTTAAATTAATAGAAGTAGTTTTCCATGATATTATTTCTACATTTTATTTCTTTCTAAATATTGGATTAATTAAAAAATATAGAAATACATATGCAATGTAACATAACTTTCTTGCGAGTCCAAGTTTGATAACTACGCATTCATACATACTTGCACCTTATACGCATGTGTATATAATGCTAGGTTTGCTAACAGAATCCTAATGCCGCGTATCTGTGTCACTGTGCGAATTGAATTCCAATTATACGCTTGATTTATTTGTCATTCACTCGCGGTTCTTCTCAAGTTGCATCCGCGGTTTTTGGCTCCGCTCCATCTTCGACGTTGATCGTCGAGTTATTGCGGCTTAATCATTCCGTAGAAAGACTTAAGAGAAGCATAAATATCACGATCGTATCTTGTTTTCTTAACGCAGAAGGAATTCTTAGCACACAGAGGGAAAAATTTGTGAAAGAATTTACACATTCGAGATTAGTAATCGCAATGTCGCTGCTTCGAATATTGACGATAACGGCAGATCTGTTGCTTCCATAGGCTTATTTGAATAGCCGCTTTCACGTGTTTCCTAGATAGATGTCAAGGCGCTTGATTCAGTCCGTTTGCTAACACTCCCGTAATTCAGTTAATTCAGCGAAGATTTGTTACTGTCAGCTGCCACGAGCATAGACATACAGAGCATGCACGTATACGTATCCTACATGCGATATGTAAGCCGACGATAACGTATGGCAGCTCAATTATCGCCCAAAGAATTAATTGCATGTGTGATTGACAAAAAAATTTCGAATTTAATTTAATTGATTAGCTTTAACGCCAATCGTTTTTGTAGAATATTAATTGTACTTTGAACAATATTAATTTCACACTCTATGCACAGAAAAAAATTAATCAAATCAACAATTCATTGTTTCATGTTTAAGCAAGAATATAAAATCTGCTTGGAAAAATTTATACCCAATAAACACAGATGGTGTATGATACGTATAATAACCTATTCTGATGGGATATTATACGTATCATACACCATCCGTGTTTATTGGGTAATCTTAAACAGAGAAAATTTTTCTCTTTATGTAAGCAAATTATGTCTGTTTAAGATTATAAATTCTTCCAAGAAGATTTTATATTCTTGCTTATGAAACAATGAATTGTTGATTTGATACTAAATTTTTTGTGTATGCTAAGAAAAGTTCGGAGTACATACATTAAGAAAAATGTCAATTCTAATGCTAAGAAAAGGCGATTACTCAATTTACTTTTTTTCTCTTTTTTTTTAAGTAACAGTTATTTTTAACAAAGAATATTTTTTTTATAACATTCTTAAAATACATTTACAATCACATAAATGTTAGAAAAATTTATTTTTTCAAAAACAGAATACTCTTTTGAAGAATGAAATTTTATTCCAGCAAATTGAATTTTTATTTTAACTTAATGTTCTTTAAGTTGATGTATTGATTAAATTACGATTCAGAATATATTTTGAATAAATTAGATGTTTATGATGAATTTATAATAGATTTGCCGATATATACTTATAAAATATTTCAAATAACCATACAGCATAGTAAAGTTGCAGCAACATTTTATCGCGAGATAATAACATTGTAAAAATGTTGTGAAATGTTGCAGTAATATTATAAAATAATGTATTTTGGTGTTTTTGATAATATTTCAGGTATTATATTAACACATTTTGACACATATAACTTTTAGAAATATCGTATGTCCCTAAATTAATTTCATAAATCAAAAATTTGGCTGTTTATTTTAACTTTGAAACACAAACTTAATTATGGGAGTTTGTTCTATCAAGAAATCGTTTAATTAAAATGTGGATAAAAAATTTCATAAAGACTGCGCTTTTTATTCTATTTTGTGGGTAGTTTCTTAATTACGAGAAGTATAGTTCACGTCCAATTGGTGGCGATATGTAAACCGACTCACTGTTCGCGACTGAAGCAAAAGGCATTATTTTTCGTTTTTTTTTAATATTAAAAAATTGTTGAAGCATAATATTGCAAAAAGAAATCTTCGCAACATTGCACTGCAATGTGAAATGTTACAACGTTGTAGCAAGGCTTCTGTTCTGCATGAAAAGTAATATTTATTTAATTTAAATAATTTACAGTAGTATTCTTTTTTTGTGTAATAAAATGTGCATATATGATTAAATAAATGCATATCATATATAATCATTAATTTTTATGATGTCTAAACGATTAATAAAAATAAATTTCCTTTCAATAACTATATCAACAATTATTTTATACATTACATTTATTGATTAAATTTATGAATCGATAAAGTTGACCTGTATTTTCTCGAGAATAAAATTTATTGTTGCAAAAGTGTTGAATAAAACAGGCGGCACGCAACCTCGTTTTCCCGCGGTTAAAACACGCGCCGCATACCATCGCACATATCTGAATGACGACGTGCACAGTCGAGGAGAGCGTTTTTTTTTTCTTCATCGGTTTTTCCCGTTATAAGAAGGGATGAAGAAGCAACGCTGCTCTCTTTCCACCCCGAGACAGAGCGTCCATAAAAAGAGAGATGCCCCGTGTTCATTCGAGGCGGCGGCGACGATAAAGAACGATGGAAACTGGGCCATGTGACGCAGGTACCCACAATAATAGAGGGAGCAGAATGACGACCTACTTCGGTCGATTCCAGCATAGCCGAGATTCATGCCGACGTTAGAGAACGATCTCGCGAATCTACCTGTTCCATCAAGTAATATAAAGTACTTGAATATAAGTAAGTACCTACGTACGCCATTGGCAATTCACGTCTCCATTTTGATAGAGTGAACACATTCTTACAGAAATTTAATACAATTAAATTACTATTAAGCATTGTTAATGCTTTTAATATTAAAAATGAATAATTAGTCAATGGCCAATTTAATATTGTAAGGGAACTAGATCGACGACAGTAATTTTATTAAATCTACGCTAAAAGCTGCTGCTATTGCATTAAAAAAATATTGCGAATTATAATTTACATCGATTTTTATTTGAGATCATTATTAATTTGAAAAATGTCCTCCGGAAGAAATGAAAAATAACCTCCATATGCTAATAAAATAATTTTATATAATGAATGCCTTTAAACGTTTAATTTTCTAATAATAATTAAGATATCGATTTTTTATTTTTTTCATAAGAAAATTGAAAAATTAATGGTATTTCCAGTCGTAAAATAAAAGAATTTAGTAAATATTGAATTGAATAAATAAAGCAAAATGAGATTGTGTAACTACTAAATGTACAGATGCACATAATATGAAGTGACGTTGTAAGGAGAAAATAAAATTAAAACGATATGCATTAAATTGAATGTGGTTATAAATATAGTAAATTAATAGATTAAAGGTTATACGTTAGTTTATAGATTATTATTACAATTAATATAAAATATGTACTCGTAAACTTGCACCCTATCTGATAATATATCTTTAAGAAAAGAAAAATTTTCACCGGAGCTAATTATAGCCTGTTCAAACTGTATTTAACTGTAGCAAAAAGTTTGGCACTTGTTACATCGGTCTTTGCAAGATATACTTGTCTGCTATGATATAGCGACACAACATATCGATTACAAACTGAAATCTGCTGTTCTAACAGACGGACGTAGTTAGTTGCAACAATCGCTCATCTGCGAGCAAATGGCAGCATCGCTAATAAACGATATTAGTTTCTCGTAAAAATCACAGAAAATAAAATAAAAAAAGCAGCATTATAAAATTTTTTACTCTTGTCTTGAATAAGAGGATGTTTGGAAACAAGATGATTTCATTCCATTCCATTTGAAAGGATTCCTTGAAATCGAGGCTCCAAGATTGGACAAGATAAAATTAAATAAAATGAATTTGGACAATTTCCTTTATTTCTACTTAAAAATTAAATCAAGATCTCAATATTTCGATCTGCAATAGCTCCTATGTTATTAGAAACACTAAAACTGTTTCCAAGTGAAATTACAGCTAAGGATTGCAACGTTACCATAGCCATTCATTAAAGCTAAATTTTTACCTATACCTATCGCCAACATAATTAAATTTAGTCATGTCGCTAAAATTTTAGCTATCTATATGTTACAATTGAAATTTAACTAACACACACAGATTTTGGTTGCAACTAATCTTTCTTCCGTGTTTCTCTTCCCTTCTATCTTCTTAATCTTCTATATTTAGAATTGCACATACATAAAAATTAGTCTGAACATTCGGAGATAAACTGAGTTTTATTTTGTAATTCTATTTCGTGCAATTTTTTTCCACCTAAAAATCCGCTCGAGCGCGAAGAGTTCCCTTCGTTTTCGTAAAATTAGCGTCATTTTCGCACGCGGTAAATCATAGGGCGCTTTCAAAGGATGCGGTGATCATTGCTTAGGAATCGGGCACAAAAGCCGGCAAGAATCGAACAAGGCGCCGCGTTGTGTGACCGAGGACCTACAGAATTCTACGAAAATAGCTTTAGTGTCGTCTCAGTGTCTTTTCGAATGGCCGGCAGCACGAAGTCGGTTGTCGTCACGCCACAAAGTAACAGAGTCACGTAACAAAATGTATCCTCGAAGCTTTGAAATTGCACGAGCATGCGTCGCAACGTGTAATTTGTAAAGAACGGCCAGGTTTCTTCAATCGGCCCGTCTCACCTGCGCACAACGTAACACCGACCTGTGTGCCGCAATTATCACTATTAACGAAATGCTACTCGCAATAATAGTTTCAATTTAGTCTACGAATTCGTGAGCATAGGTTCGCCTTTTTTAAATAATTATTTAGTCTATGACGTTATAAGAAATATTGTGAAATAAGAACAAGCTTTCAAACAAATCTTATTATTTCCAAAACAACAATAAGTGCTTTTTGTTGCTGCAAACACTATTAACGCTAGACCTGCCTTTTTGCTTCGCTGATCATTTCAATTTTGTTTTTAAATTTTCTTTGTATACAATACAAATTATAGCACCGCTATATATATGGAGTGTTTCTTATACAGTACCGAACATTTTGCAAATATGTAAATGTAGTAAAAAAAATAATTCTAATGATACAAACAATATCAAAATAATTCTTCATCAACTGAAAATAAGGAAATTATCAAATTAATACCTTCAGCATTTGTAGTGTTAACAGATAAAAACACAGCATTATTTGGCAAAAGAATCACACGGAAAAACTGGTTTGTTGAAATATCTAAAAATTTAGCTAGATACAAATTTGAAAATAATTTTATTGTAAACTATAAAAATAATTATGTAGAGCGCTTAAGCATGATAAAAATGGCTGCGAAAAGTTTTGACATTCTAGCACCTAATTTGAGTCTCCTATAAATTATAGTCTAACAAAATTATTTTCAGACTTATATCTGTAATAGATAAGTTTTTAGACACTTCAACAAAATCATTCTTTCCACGCAGATAATCTTATTAATAGTTTTTTTATGACTATAATATTACGAAAAATAAATTTGAAAATTAAAAAATTTGTTGTAAATGTTTAATAAGTATAAATTCTTTTAATGTTGTGAAATATATCAATTCGACAGATGACTTAATGACATGAAGAATATAAATTCTCTTTTAATCCTAGTCGCGAGCAGGAGAAGGCACCTTCCTTCGCAGGTGTCTCCGCGATATTTTCCACGGCACGTCGACAGTCTGGCTTGCCGATTGTATGGACCGTTACACAATCGAGCACGTAACGAGTAAGAAATCCCAGCCGGCGGCATAATGCTGCCACTATACGCGAACGTCTCGCGTGAGTCAATGGATTTCTTATGCGGCTTCTTTACTCTTCTTGTGCCCCCTCACTCAGATTCTCCTCTTACTTGGATACTCACTTTATATCTCAATTTTTGGAAATCTTATTTTTATATACACCCACGAAATTAATTGTCACACAAGATATGGAAGTTTATTTTATGCTACAAATTAACCAAATCTTATAATTTTTTAGAAAAAAAACACGATTGGAAGTACAAACTCTTGCCAGTGATGAATTTCCATCAAAAGTATGTTTTGTATTTGAGTATAAAATAAACTTCTAATACCTTATATGTCTAGACAATTGTATGTAGTTTCGTGATTGTATATAAGATTATTCTGTTTATTTAATATTATTTCCCCACAATTTTACCATCTTTTACACAGATTTTTAAACTTAAGTAAAAACAGATAAAAATAGTGATAAAATAGAATCAATGCTTTGTTGCTAGTTTATTTAAATACATTTTTTAATTTGATTATATTAATAACTGATTAGTAAATTTTTCAGTTTGAACACAAGTTTGTTTCTAATGGAAATGTATTCACAAGCAAGAGTTTTCACTTTGAATCAGATTTTCCCTAAAAAAGAATAATACTTGGTGAATTGTAGCATAAAATAAACTTTCGATATTATCCGGACAATTAGTGACGGTAAATAATAGATTTGTTTCGTGTCGCCAATATTACGGAAATAAGCTAATACGTGAGAGTTTGTATTGATGTTTCGTTTCGTTTGCTCTGATCGTTTTTTTCGATCCGCTTTTCGTTGCAGCGCTAATAGTACGAAACGCATTACATTGCTATGTTGTAATTGTAATTTATCTACATAAACTGATACATTTCGATTTTGTGAATATGATTATGTAATCTTGATCAACGTAACATAATTCCTCTTTAAATTTGAATTTTCGCGATTTACCATTCAAGGCGTAAAAACTAATTAATATAATTTAAAAAGTAACTTTAAGTATTTTATAATCATACTTTTGTAGAAGAGAAATATCTTATACATTATTAAGAGAGATAATGTTTTTCGCATAATGCGAGACCAGCCCTTATATACACTAACTATGGTACAATTTTATATTGGTTTGGAACAAAAGTTCATAGCGTTCTTTAAGTGAAATTTAAATATAATGTTTGATATTTGTACTTATTCAACCACATGCCTCAACTTTTGTTTCAACCCAGTAATATTATTACTTTTATAGGAAAATTAAAAACTTATTTAGATTGAAACAAAAAAAGAGCAAATAAAAACAAAATTTTAATATTCCCGTATTGGCGTATTTATCATTAACCCTATCAAGAGGAATGAGTAACCATTTATTTGACACACATTTTCCACATGTATTTTAAACCTATATATAATCACGTTTCAACTGAAAAACTCGACTGAAACTAATCTTAAAGTAATCAATAAATACCTAAAGAATCTCATTTTGATAATCGTAACATACCATATCTGTAAAAATAGCAATTAAAATGAAAGAAAATCGGATAAAGTTTAAATAGAGAAGAAGGTAAATATTATGACTATTGTGGATATTACGGTTACTTCTATTATCTCCGTTATTAGGTGACGAATTCTAACAATTATTTATAGAATTATTTGTTTAGTCGAGAGTTTTTAGTGTCACTAGTATATCAATATATAATACAATAGCTGACAATTGTTATAAAGCAATTTTAATTTTTTTGGACACTTCGAAACTTTTTCAAAGTACATTCTAGCACTTAATATATTACACATACTTCCTTATTGTTTTTAAACTTGAGCGTATTATCATACGAATATATGTACACTCGAGTGTTTTCTCGTTACTTAATTTTTTATTTGGCTGTACACATTTCGAGTTATGCAAAGTCAAACAATAACATAGGACTTTGTTAATATGGTTTTTTAAGCAAAATTTTTATATCGAAATATTTCTTCGATAAATCTACTGTCACTCTAGAGAACTGTGTTCAGAAACATAAGAGATATTATTTTATCTTTGTTGTTTAATAAGGACAAATAAAGATAAAATGTTATTATTAATTGATTTATGATTAATTGTTAAATAAGGATAAAATGATATCTCTAATGAAATCTCTAATGTTTCTGAACGCAGAAAAACTCTGAATTAGGAAAATTCTAAGTGATGGAAAATTAAAAATACCTATATAATTTTGTAATACAATATTGTGTGTTTTTAAACTAAATCAATTTTTTAAATTTATTTTTGAGCTAGCCATATTACGACGATTTTTCCTCTTTCACCGATTATGCGTCACATTATTATAAATCACGACTTAAGTAAAAAAATATTTCATTTTGAGTCTGAAATCTGTTAAACAAGACTTTGACGTATAATCGTTCAAGTTTCAATATAAAATTTTGATTATTAACAAAGATATTCAATAAAAATAGTTGCTACATTGTTTTCTTCTTCTCTACTGAAGAATTAAATTAAAAGTGCATTATAGAAATAAATACAACTAATAATTATTAATATGTTTCTTATTAAGTAAATTTGTTGGAAGCTATTACTGTAAAATGTTTTTTGTTCTATTTTTATTTTTATAATTAATACATGTGCATATTGAAATATATAAATGCTACTTTTTTGCATTTATTTATAATATTTAAACTTGAAAACGAAAATATAATAAGGCGCGAATTTTCAAATAATAAAAAATATTTTGAAGGAAAAAGAGAACATAAATGGTAACACATAAATATTAACAATTTTGTTTATTGTGTGATATTAATTTATTTTTATTTCAAACAAATACGTATAATGTATATTTAAATATCTTCTTCTGATCTTCATCGTTCATAAAATATAAATTTTATGAATACAAGGAAAAACTTAAATAAACGTTTTATATTCTAAAAACGTCAATTACATGTTTTAGTTTTATATTACTTTTACTTTCTCTTTATTTATTATTTAAACATTAAATTTGAACATTTAATCAGCTATAATGTAATTATTAAAATTATTAAGATTTAATATTAAAATTATCCAAATAGTGTTATTAATATATTGTATTTTTAAGTTCTCTTGATTGCGTTATTTGAAAAATCTATCTTTGAATAGAGTATTCCAGGATTAAACATTTTAGCTTTAAATAAATTTTAATCAGCAAACTTTAATGACTCATTCATTTTCAAACAACGATTTTATAAAAATCTTATATTTCTATATAAAACTTTAAGTATTATCACAAAATTTATATAAAATAAGTATAAGTATTGTTTCGTTGTCAATTTATAATAGAGTATGGAAAGTTACTTTTTAAAAGTAACTCGTTACTATTACTTATTTCTAATTTTTAAAAGTAACTTGTTACCGATACCGTTTCATAAAAAATAACGATTCGTTATTATGCCCATTATTTTTTTAATGCTAAAACAATGGCTGCATTAAATTTAATAAATGCTTTTTCCAATACTGAAAAAACTAGTAATAACCTTGGCGAAAATAAATCGTAACGCAAGTCTAAAGCGTAGATGAAACATTAGACGCTTGTATGACGCTTCAAGAAGCTTTCTATTTTCGCTATGGAATTCGTCATCAAATCTCTTTGACTTTAGAAATCGTTGCAGTTCTTCTGCGTATTTCGGAGATAATGTCTGCTACGAAAAATAAAAAAGTCATCGTGATCAGTATTTTTATTTAAGTTTAGAAAATTTTCATAAAGTTCATTCTTATATGAATACGGTTCTGTGATTGATTTATGATATCTTAAAACTAACCTTAAGACGATTTGAAATTTAACAATAGATTATGAAGATCAGTTGAATAATGAAAATTAAAAATTATGTCATAAATATTCCAAAATATTTGACGAACATTATAAAATGTTCATGAAACTTTGTTTTGCGATATTTATTAGCAAAGCCCGAATTTTGTGCCGTTTTTCTCCACTCCGAGAACCGTGCGAGAAGCAGACCCGACTACATTGATTTAACGTAGTAAATGGGGTATTATCACATGAAGTAAAAAAAAATTAATATGTCTGAAATTTGTTACAAAGTTAAATGTGTAACAAAGTTATACAGCGATAAATTGTTAAATTTAAAATTTTGGAGTTTGTTAAAATAGTCTTGTAATATGAAAACATGTATTGTACTTCAGACGAAATAGTGAAAAACTTTGTAATTGTTCTGATCATAGAAGTGCATTAACATCTGCTGTCTCCATTCAAAAGTTGATATTAACCCAATATTTTTTGTGATTATTTCATTTTTTATCTTGTCTGAAATGTGAGATTGCTTGTTATTTTCCTGTTTTTCTGGAAGAGGACACGAAGAAAGTCACATAAAGCTATCCTAGATTTTTCTAATTGTTTTATTACCGAGATAATAGAAGTAAAATTATTATTAATTTTATGCAGGTCTTCAAGAAAATTACATTAGTGAAAACATTGACAGACAAACAGACGCCAAGATTTTAAATTCAACAATTTCGCAGTATTTTCACAGAAAAAAAGTTAGTATCAAATCAACAACTTATTGTTTTATATATAAGCAAGAATATAAAATCTTCTTGGAAGAATTTATAATCGTAAATAGACATGATATGCTTACATGGAAAAATTTTTTTCTTCATGTAAGCATATCATGTCTGTTTAAGATTATAAATTCTTCCAAGAAGATTTTATATTCTTGCTTATACATATATGAAACAATGAATTATTGATTTGATACTACTTTTTTCTGTGTGTTGTTACACATTGTAATGAATCTAAGAAATATTAATTCTTTTGCGATGGTACTCCATTTGCTACATTAGACCATTACAGTTTGAAAAAGATAAAACATTCGTGACTTTCCAGTTATCCAATTTGTTTTACGTAAAGCAAGAAGTGAGATTTTTATTTAAATAAGATACTGGAGTATTGTAAAACAGTAAAAGTTATTTACAAATAAAATAATTGCAAAATTCTTCTTATCAATAATTCAACGGTTAATCGATGAACGCGTGATGTCGAATGTTAAAATGAGAATATAGCCTTGTACTATCGGTAGCAAACCGATTGTGACATCAGACATTTCTAACGTTGAATCTAATAGAAAAACTGGGCATCTGCCAGAGGCGTAACAGGAATTACAATACGGCATGCCTAAGTGCACACAATGACGATGTGCATAGACTTTTCTCTTCTCTTTAAACCAGTCGTACATATTGATTGTGATTGCAACGTTTAGAAAAGTCTCGACAATACTAAGTCTATTAAGTTTTAAGTATTATAAATTAATGCAACTATTTCATGATAGATCGAAAATATTTTTAATTGAAAAATCCTTTGATTTAAAAAATTGTTTTGAATTCAAATATTATTTGATTATATATCAACATTATAACTATAGATATAATTTATCAAATTTATTAATGAAATTTATCATCGATAATATGTTATGCAAATTAAAACATTACGTGATAAGCAAAATTTGTATATTTGAACGTTATTTGACTATAACACATTTTCATTTCAAAAATACAATTTTTAAGTGTATCATTAATTTTACAACAGTGCGTATATAAATAAATTTATAGTATTATACTTTTAGTATACCATATACGCATAGTGTTGTACCAATAGTACACATATACGCATATGTATATAAATTTCTAATTGACTTATGACATTCCTTGCTTGCTCGAATGGCAATCCGGGAAACGTCGAGATTTATCGACAAGATATTCTCGCTTCGACGACTTGTCTGACAAGTTGTCTAGCAGGGAAAAATTAATGATGTCACTTGATGCAACGCAAGATAATGAAACAGCACTCGATGTTTTATCGATGGCAGGTAGGTGTAGACAATACGGTAGAAAGTTCTCCCTCTCCCATAGCCGTTTTCCTTGATAGAAAATAAATAGATAAGGAGAAAAAGAAACGCGGCAATTGGTCATGTACCAGGGACAATCGCGGAATATCAATGAGAATAGTTACGCGATCCGATGTCGGACGATTGGCGACGCGTGCAGCAGAATTCCCCCGGAGTAGTGTAACTATATGTAAGGCGTATCGGGCGCGAGGCCACCGGTGCATTGTCATCTTCCTACACGAGCGATGCGCGCGGAGAAATGCGAGGTAATTGCGATACACACCGGTGGGACAGAAGGGACGGAAAGAATAATGTCGGCGTTCGCTTTTCGATAACCTGGTTCTGTTCCATGGTGGATTTCACGGTCACCCGCCGCGATATGCTGGTTGACGAGAAACAACTTCTCTCTTTTTCTTTAAGTATTTTGAATATTTTTTTGTCTGTTTACGAGAAAGATCGAGAGAAAGACAGATAGCAGAAAAGAGAATTTTTTTATTTCATCGATTATTTTAAATAATATTTTCTTGCAAATACAGCATGTGTAGACATTACGAAGAAATCCGCAGACAAAATGAGTTGATCATGACTTTGACTAAATTGCATTTAGTTGACTGAATTTTTTTCTCTTTTATTCTTCTTTTTTATAATGTTACTTCCGCGACACGAATTCATACGCGCGGTATCAGACTCGTAACTCAATTTTCACTTCCCTTGTCGCACATTAACGAGAACATCTACTTGCTCTCTTGTAAAAGCCCGACCGGCGGGAAAGGGTTAGCGGCAGAAGCGAGAGAACCCCATTACCCGTCCGTGCAATCCCCCCGATTTTTACTTTGTGTGCCGCGACCGAGCGACTGAAACGCCCGTGTCGCCTCGAGCCTGAAATTTTACCGCGCATCCCAGCTCCGACGATCTGAAACGTCTGCCTACAAAATTCTCGCGATTTACCATGGATACCGGAATTCTCTCATGATGTATTATAAAGTAAAATTTTTCCGTAGCCTGTGTAATTAAGTAATTCCGATGAGTACAGTAAACAAAACAGCATGCAAAACCACATAACATCATATGTTTGATATTTAAATTGCGAAAAATTTTTTCTCATTTGGAAATTATTGTATAATATGTGATAAAACATTTTTTGGCTTTGCAGACTGAGATTAAAACAGAAAGACTGTAATCTCTAAATGTTTATATTTTCAAAATAAGACTACGTGATAGGGAAGATATCGAATACATTAAGATATTTTTTATACTATACTATTCATACTATTATTTCATACTATTATTACAGTGATTAACCTTCATCAATAATAATAAAAGTCACTTTATTTACAAGCCAGTA